>OVAP01005623.1:0-12809 GCA_900406295.1 Aurinia saxatilis | reverse complement strand
TCGTCCACATTAGCACCGCCCGCATGTTGAAATTCTTTTTTACTGAAGCGTTATATGTACGAGCCCCAGTTTCCCACAACATCTGTAGTTCATGAATCCACGGCTGAAAAAACACATCCAAAGACCTTTTCGGGTGATTAGGCCCGAGNAGTTCATGAATCCACGGCTGAAAAAACACATCCAAAGACCTTTTCGGGTGATTAGGCCCGAGACCAAAACACTTAAAAACAGAAACTCCCTTTGCATACACATATCCGGAGGAAGGTTGTAAGGTGTAACAATAACCGGCCATGATGAATATTGTTAGACCAGACATACCGAACAGGGTAAATCCATCGGTGTAAAGGCCTAGATACACATTTCTACATTCCTCTGCAAATTCAGAGCGTACCTTGTTAAAATGTTTACATGCCTTCGCATCCAACGGATGTGTGACCACCCCTCCTCGTTGTTGTGTTCAGCATGCCACCTCATCGATGCTGGCGTCCTATCAGACTGCGCTTCAAACGATCCGTTATAGGTAAATACTACATTCGCTGGTATGCAGCTTTTGTTCGACCGCCTGTCTCTTTATATCTTGGTTTTCCACATAACCGACATGCCTGCAAATTTGCATCATCTCTCCAAAAAAGCATACAATAATCAATACGCACATCAATTGTCTCAACGGGTAAACCAAGATTAGACACCAACTTTTGTTTTTCATAGTGCGACTCAGCAGCGTTATTGCCCTCTTTAATGAATGCAGCCCATTTACCCATGCAAACTTCTGATTCATTATGCTCTGACTTAATTGTCATCATCCTAGATGCCAACGACAATTTTGAAAGCCCTTCTATACATCCCTCGTACAAAGGTTCATTCGCCGCTTCTAACATATCATAATATTTCCTAGCCTCTAGGTTTGGTTCATTTATACTAGTATCATTAAATGCAGCACTATTTTCATGAAATGCATCAGTTATCATGTCGTGAAATCTATTTCCATCTTGATCATTACCATACCCGTATTGGTTGGACTGATAATTATATTGACCTTCGTAATTCTGATCACTCATACGTTCATCTCCAACTTCATTATGCCTACTAGATGAACTACCAGGAACATTAACAACAAAATCTTCACCATGGAAAAACCAAACAAAATAATTTAGCAAAAAACCTCTCGTCATCAAATGCTTGTAAACAGTATCAGAATCCCTACAAGGAACATTTTTACACTTACCGCAAGGACAAAATATTACGACTTTATTGGTACCGTAATTTTGCATGAACTGCCGCTGGTAATTAATTAATTGCGTCAAGAATTGTTGAACCCCTTCCTTGTACTCCTGCCGCACTTCGCGGGACTCTGGATCTTGACGGTTATACATCCATGTCCGAGCAATATAAACATCATGTTCCCAAGACATGCCTTCAATATCTATATAACCTCGATCAAACAACTTGATGAACTATAAAACTTTCACTATTTAACAAAAATAAACTTATAGTTTTTTTTTTCTCCACACGTTTTTTTTTAATCTGATTTTCACTTCACCCTCTCAACCATCTATTTATAAAATTTCTGGATTCCCTGCTACGCCATTGCGTTGGATTTGCTACGCACTTGCGACAACTTTGCGACGGATTTGCGACTCAAACCAATTTATACCACAAAATTAAAATGTTTCTCTACCAACTTACCGGTGTACCTAACATACCACGCAAATGCACCGAAAATTTGCTATGCACTTGCGACGGCTTGTCGGTTCCTCGCAAATACGTCGCAAAAGTGACGCAAATGAGTCAAATGGTTTTGTCCACGCAAACCCGTAGCAAATTTGCGGAAACATTGCGACGGATTCTGAATTTCCAGCAAATCCCTCGCAAATGCCACGCACGTTTGCGACGCGGTTGCCTCGAAAGTTGTTCTCACTAATTTGCGACGGCAATGCGACAACTTTTCAGTTATCTAGCAAAGGCGTCACAAATCTGTCGCAAATGTACGACGCTATTTTCCGTCGCAATTTGTGTGTTTTCTTGTAGTGTGTAAACATATCCTGAAAATAAGAAACAGCAATAGCAACCTTCTCCTCTTCCGAGAAGCATTCATGACCATCACTATTCACAAGTACCGCAACTATGTTCTTCATCCTCCGGTTTTGAACTCTGCCATGAAAGAATTGAGTATTACGATCACCATCCCTTGACCAAGCTTCTTTGCTTCGAATTTTCCAATAAGTATCTTCCTCGTTGTAAGCTTGTTGAAGATGTACTTTCAGCTTTAACACAACTTGACGATTAGGTATAAGTTTTGAACTCTCCATGTCCAATTCACGACTTAATCTCTGTATAATAGTCTTGGAGTTTGTGACCGTCAAACGTTTCCAATCAGCAAGTTCCTTCCGCACCTCCACAATCCGATCAGAGATGGTCATATTAGCATCTCGTGATATACCATGCCAACCTTTCCGAATCACATATGCCACATTTTGGTTTTTAACCCAACGTTTATCAAAACAAAATCATCCCTTACGTGACCCCGACTCCATTAAAACTTTTGTTAGCAGTGGGCGATGATCGGAATGTAATCTAGCCAAGTATTTTGTACTCGACCTAGGAAAGAGATGAAACCATGCAGCATTACCAAAGGACCTATCAAGCTGACATTGTGTCCATATCTCATCCCGATATGCAGCCCAAGAAAACTTATTACCCGAGCAAGGAAGATCGACAATCTCAGACAAAGGCTCTAAAGATATAAAATAGCACCTCATCTCTTTGTGGACCTCCCAATTTTTCGGTGTTGTTTAGAATCTCATTGAAATCTCCTATGAGAAACCACCCATCATCTCTAGACACCCCAATCTCTGCCAAACCATGCCATACTAATCTTCTTCTGTGACGAACTGGATCCCCACAAACAAATGTGATGAAATACACCAACGAACCAATTCTGACTCGAACATCTATCTAGCGTTAGTTCGAAGATAAAATGTCCACCACAAAAGAATCCTTCCAGAACAAAGCTAAATCTCCACTTAATCCCAGTGGATCCACCACAAAATAATGTTGAAAACCAACTAATTTTGAAGACTTGACACATAAGCACTAGAGTTTTTAGTCTCTAGGAGAAACAAAAAAATCCGGAAGATATGATCTACACATCTCCTCTATGCGTCGAACTGTCCGGACGTTTCCCAAACTCTAACAGTTCCAACCGAGCGTCGTCATTGAGCATTGGACGGTTTCTGGACAACCATCAAACCTAAGCTAATTTTAACACTTTTATTCCTTTGTTCACTAACACCATCCGATTTCCATTTACCCAACGCATCCTCTTGTTTATTTTCCGTATTATAATGTAAGCTTGTAGCTTGCTTTTGTTGTCTTGGTACACGGGACCATGAACTTGTCTTCCCAGCTCGTGGACGTCCTCTAGGGCGCTTTTGCGTATCCACTACCTCGCTCAAAGTCATTTCCCCTGTCATAATGTGAGAGCCAAGTCCTTGATCTGTTTCGACCTGAGCTTCGTCGCCCTGCTGTATCACCGTATTGGAAAGACATGTATTAGATGAATCCTCTCTAGCCTCTTTAGTCACATGTTCTTGCGGTACACTCTGCTCCCTACTCTCTTGCAGAACCACATTAGGAGACCCACTCCCTTCTCCTGTCAAAAGTATAGAATTATATATAAAGTTATTTCGTTCTAAATCAGACTTATGAGAGAAAAGACTTTCGGGCATTACGGCATGTAAGACTAACTGTTCTTCATTCATCCCTGCCATGGCCGATGCCATCAACTTCTCCGGGACCTCTGTTACTACCTCTTTTTCCACTATCATATTAGAACTTGAAACCTGATCCTTCTCTACAGCAATACTCTTCCCTTTCAAACGACACATCTCCTCACTATCTCTATAGTTAACCTCTGCAGAAATACTCAGATATGAGGGAGTCATTGCCTTTGAATTAACTTTCGTTGATTGCTGCAATTTTTCCTTGAACGGCCAACGTTCTATTATATCCTTTTTATTTTACTTGGTTTTAAATTTTTTTCGTTGGTCCAAAGTGAGTCGCATGTTTAGACTCTTTGACATTTAATTGTTTGTCTTTTCCAAAGAGTTATTTGACTCTTTGAATATTTTTCTTGTATTTTCCTATATATTGGTCGTGAGTTCATCTAATAAAATCATCAAACTTTTATTCAAAATCAATCTTCTTTCTAATTGTTTAATGACAACAAAGTGTGTAATACATTTGTTCCTTTAGTTCTTGTTAGTGTGCTACCAAGATCTAGAGTTTGATTCTCTTGATAGTTTCATTCGATCCCTTTGCGTCAAAGATTCATTGTTCCAGCAAATTCTTTCCTCTCAAATCATCACCCGATCAACCCTACATCAATCAAAGTGTCTCACGTCTCAAACATCTCTATCCTAACCATTACCACGTTCTATCAACTTTCCATCAAGTCTCATCCACTTTTGAAGTTTCCGCATCCAAAACAAGTCCGTATAGAGTAATCTTGTGAAGTCTCGCCTTTGATCTCAATCAGGAGCGTATCAGTTAAGGGTTTTAAGGTTTAGGCTTTAGGTTTAAAATTTTATAAGTTTTGGATTCAAAGGTTAAGGGTTTAAGATTAAGATTTTAGGAATTTTAGGGTCAAAACTCTTTTGAGGTTTAGGATTTTAAGGTGTAGGTAAAACTCTAGATGTTAAACTCTAGAACCCTAGAACCATATAAAACTTTATAAATCACTTAAAAATATTTAAACTTTATAAATCATAAAATATGGTATTTTTCCTTCCAAAAATACCACCAAATAATATTTTCCAAAAATTAGTAAAACTTTTAATTTTGCAAGAAAAGCACAGAACTTTAAATAAAATTTAAACATTCAAACTAAACCACAAATTCTCAAAAACAAACTCTAAACCCTAAATCTAAAATTGTTAATCCAAACCCCGAAAAATAAATTTTAAATCTTTGAAAATCATTTTTAATGTTTGTTGTATTTTTGGAAAACATAAGCTTTTAGTGGTACATATTTTGTAAAATAATACTTATGAACTAACACTCCCCGAACAAAAAAAAAGAAGAAGAAGAACTCAAACTTAAAATGTGATATTTTAAAGAATTTCTCAATACAAACTGTTTTTATGTTTTGTAAACGTTTTTTTTTATCTCCATTGGAGAGGTTAATTGAAACAACTACATTAAACGGGGAAGTTCAAAAGTACTCACTAATCAAATATATGCATCTTCCCTTCAGTTAATCACATATATGTAACTTCTTTTGTAAAAAAAACTAAAATACCACTATTTAAATATGAACTATTTATAGGGTTTCAGGTTTAGGATCAAGGGTTTAGGATCTAAGCTTAAAACCCTAAACATTAAAATCCTAACCCCCAAAAGTCTTTCCATCCCTAATAAACCCGAACCTCCTAAAATCTATACCATAAATCCTAACAATTAAACCCTAATAGTTTTTATAAAATTAAACTTTTATTTTATAAGAGTTTAATCCTAAATCTTAAACCCTATAAACCCTATGTCAATCCTAAACTTTATAATGTTATTAAACCATAAATTTAAAAATCTTAAATCCTAACAAATTTATCATTTGTTATGACAAATAGCTTTGGTAAATGAAGGGTATAATGATATTAAAAGAAAATTATTGGTTATGTGGTGATTATAAAAGAAAGAGTGGTTAAATGTGATTAGTAGATATATGATTTTGGGTATATTTGCCATTTTCCTCTATTTTGAATCTATCAAGTGTTTTAAACAGCTTTCACTAATTTCCTTTCTTCCTTATCTTATGATCATTATTAAGGTCTATACTCCTTGCAGTATCAAACAAAGGGTTGTGAAAGAATTTGCAATCATCTTTTCACCATCACACAAATAGTTAATCAAAATTTTAATAAAATCATGTATATTTTGAATTTTATTCAGTTTTATAAATATGATTTTTTTTTTTTTTTTGAAAAAGGTTTTTCAATTGAAAGCAAACATAGTAACATTACAATGCAAAAAGAAAAAGAAACACACTTGATCAACTAAACCACAACCTACATCAAGCTGATACAAACTAGTACAACCAAAGACCAAAGATAAAACCACACCGGTCTTTGCCACTAAAGGAAAAGAACCAGGCTTTGCCACTCAAACACTTGTACTGCCGTGGTAGAATCCTGGACTTAACCAAGTAGTTACAATGGATAAATGGCGAGCCAAATTGAGTTGGAAACAGAGAAGAAATAGGATGAAACCACGCGGATGAGGACCTACTCAAGCAATCAAGCAGCTAAACCTATAAAGGAAGCAACCAACGTACAAAAGTCTTGAACATAGAAGAAAAGTGGTTGGAAAGGCCAAATCTCGCCCCACCCTCTATGACAAAAATTTTCCCGGTCTTGTAGCCATCCTTAAAACTACTAAACCCGAGATAAGCGACCCTAAGAAACCATGTCTACAATGACTACCAACAACGCAACAACTTGCACTACACATGAGCTGCACTATTAAACCTTGATCTAGGTCACCGTGGAACCTCCAATTAACCTGAGCAGACTAGGAAGACACTGTTACTACAACGGACAGTCTCTAGCTCAGGGTACCTCATAGCAACATCGATACACAACTAAAGCCTAAGCCTAGGGCAATTAGTAATACTAGAGCATACCAAACTTGAGAACAGAGTGGCGAGAAAAGAAAGGTATGGAGTGGGAAAAAGGGAAAACAGAACCTCAGACTTATGTCCCGATGCCGCTGAGCGTCCGAGAGCAATCTGGTCTGAGATTTGTGGTTGTACGGTAGCCATAGGCTTACCAAGGCGTCCGTCCTCATTAAGCTGAATCGTCTTCGGCTATGGGCCACATCGAACGGAACCAAATCGTGGATGTAGCTCACCCGCTCCAACAAGATCGAGGCCCTGCAGTCCTCAAACAGGTTCATATCTACCAGAGAAGCAAGACCATTTCAGCAAAAAGATTCCAAGAATCTAATCGATCCACGACCAAAGAAATTTCAACGTATCCCATAAAAACCAGATCCGACAGTCCTCGTTCACCAGCAGGACCGGACCAACAGATAGAGCTCATGTGGGACCTCCCTCGACGCCGGACGAAGGCAAGCGTCAAAGGAGAGGGATCTAAACTTCTCTGCGTGCGGCTAGGCCGAATCGCTCGGGGAGAGAACTTGGAGGGCGCGAGTAGGTCCATGCGCAGAACTTTTTATAAATATCTATATATAAAAGAAAAGAGATATTTGAGGTTCTAAACCCATTTTCTTCCCGTTTTTGAAAAACCATTTTTAGGATTTATAGTTAGTTTAAGGTTTTAGGATTAAGGTTAAAATCTTATAGGGTTAAGGTTTAGTATTTACTAACTATTTGGGTTTAAAGTTTAGATTTTAAGAGTTTAGGTTTATTAGGAGTTAAAAAGGGCAAATATAAAAAAGAAAAATTCTCTAGAATACCAGTAAATGATGTTTAGTGGACAAAAATACCACTAGGAAGGAAAAAGTTCTTTAATTACTATATTTTTCGCATAAAAAGACATAATTGTCCTTTTGTGATTTTAATCTTATTTATAATCAAAATTAATTTATTTATTTAAAAAATAAAAATAACAAAATTCGGTGTTTTCAAAATAAAAATCATGTTTTTTTTTGTGTGAAAGCTTAACAATATTTTAGGAATCCCCTCCTAAAATTTTGTAAATGACTATTTAAACATCTCAAATAACTTTAAACATTCAAAAATGTTTGCCACCTGATGTATAATAGTTTAATAAAACATGTATAAGAATATCATCATCTAGAAATGTGTTTTCTTAATTTAGGAAGAGTTTCGTGAATATTTTTAATGTTTAAGAAATGCTAACTAAATTTTCAGAATTGATTATTTAAACATCTCAAATAGCTTTAAACATTTACAATGTTTTTTTAGATGGTGTATAATAGTTCACTAACTCATTTATAAGAATATAATTATCTAAAACTGTGTTTCTAATAATTTAGAAAGAATTTATTGATGTTTAAGAAAGTCTTCCTAATTTTTTTAAATATTTAGGAAAGACTTCTTAAATGTATTTAATGTTTAGTAAGAGTCTTCTAAACGTTTTTAATGTTTAGTATGTGATTCTTAAATAGTTTTTAATGTTTAGGTAGGTCATCCTAAATTTAGGTAGGTCATCCTAAACGTTTTTATTGTTTATGAAAGGCTTCCTAAACATTTTTAATATGAGAAATTGTGAGAAATACCCCTTTCAATATGCCCATTTTCAAAAATACCCCCTTTTTCTTTTCCAAAATATCATATTTGGATTGAAGGTTAATTTTGGGCTTAAATCTTGTAGAATTAGGGTCTAGTGCTTTACTAACTATTTGGGTTTATGTTTGAGGTATTAGGTTTTATATTTTAGGACTTTTGGATTTATTAAGGATTAAAACATTTTTAGGGTTTAGAATTTTAGGGTTTTAACCCTAAACCCTATATTCTAAACCTTACAATCCTATAAAACATTATAGAATATTTTAAAATATTAAAAATAGCAATTTAGATTGAAACTAATATATTTTTAAAAAATAGCCGAAAAAGAGGGGTATTTGTGAAATTGAATAGAGTAAAAAGAGCATTTTTGAGATCTGAGAGAATGACAAATATAGCCAACTTTCCATACTCACTAACCACATATAACCACACCTCTTTTTTTAATCACATATATCCACATCTTTTTATTTTAATATCATTATACCATTCATTTACCAAAGCTATTTTTCATTATAAATGATATATTTGTTAGGGTTTAGGATTTTAGGATTTAAGGTTTAGTAAAATTATAGAATTTATGATTTTCTTAGGGTTTAGGATTTAGGATTAAACCCTTATAAACTTAGGGTTTAATTTTTAATAACTATTAGGGTTTAATTGTTAGGAGGTTAGGGTTTATTAGGGGTGAAAAGACTTTTTAGGGTTTATGATTTTAGGGTTTATGGTTTTTAAACCCTAAACCCGAGATCATAAACCTTAAAACCCCATAGATAGCTAATATTTAAATAGGGGTATTTTAGACTTCTTACAAGAAAAATAACTAAAAGAAAGGAATGTGGTTATATGTGATTAATGAGATAAAAAATGGGTATATGTGGTTAAGCCCCTTGAGATCTCCCCTTTTAATATTTAGGAAAAGATTCCTAAATATTTTTAAGGTTTAGGAAGGGCTTCCTAATTTTTTGTTGTTGTTTTTTAAGAACAAAAACATTTTTTCATTTGAAAAAAGTATGAAAAATCGATTTTTTAAGAAATATTTATTTTTAATTTCAAAAATAATTTATTATTCATTATTTAATAAATATTGTAGTTAATTAATGGCAAACATGTATTTTTACCATGTAATTAGTGGTATATGTGGAACTTTTTGAAGTTGATGGTATTTTTTGGAACTTATTTCTATTTTAGTGGTATTTTAGAGATTCTCCCAATAAAAAATACCACCAAAACATAGATTAAACTTTTAACATTAAATTAAACCCTCAACCCTCAAACCTAAACCAAAACCCTTCAAACGTAAACCCTAAATCTAAAATAGTTAACCCAAACAAAAATAAACAAATTATAAACTCTTGAAAATCGTTTTTGGCTTTGGTTATATTTTTAGAAAACAAAAAATTTTAGTGGTATTGGAACTAAACTTATAGTGTTATTTTGGGAACTCACCCTTCAAAGTGTGGTATTTTAAGGATTTTTTCCTTAAAAAATTCTAGAGTTTAGGGTTTTAATCCTAAAACCTATATCGTAAACCTTAAAACCCTTTAAACATTTAAATAATTTTTAAAATTAAAATTCCTTAATATACCACGACAAGTTTTATTTTAAAAATAAAAAACCATTAAAAGGTATATATTCTCCGAAAATATAACAAATACTATAAGTTATTTTCAGTGGTTTATAATTTAAATTTTTTGTTTTTAGTTAACATTTTAGATTTAGGCTTTAGTTTAAGGGTTTAAGCTTTACGTTCGACGGTTTAGGGTTTGGTTTTGAATGTTAAAATTTTAATTAAAGTTTTGTGATATTTTTGAAACATTAAAATACTTATTAATATTTTTGAAAAACAATATTTTGGTGGTATTTTTGAAACTAACACTTTAAAATATGGTATTTTTGGAATTTGACCTTTAAAAATATTAAAAATGGTAATTTAAATAGAAAACTTAGTATATTAAAAACATCGACACCCAAAAGGGATACTTTTAAAACTCATGCATGAACAATTAGGCTTCCTTATTATTCAAATATGGGTTTAATGCAAGAAAAACCTTAAACTTTTTTTTGTGTGCAAATTTATCCTCGACGTTGGAAAAATGCAATACAACCCTTCAAGTCAATTGAACCGTGCAATATATCCCGCTGTATTTTTTCTCTTCGAACACCAACATTTTGCGAGTTTATATCTAGAGAAAATCTGATTTTTAATAATTTTATGTTGTTTTGTGCTCTATTTCATGTCATTTTCGGAGAGTAAAAATACAGAGGAAGAATCATATTGTACGGTTTAGTTGATTTTAAGGGTTGTTTTGCATTTTTTCCGTGTCGAGAGTAAACTTGCCAAAAAAATCGATTTGAAGGATTTTTTGCATTAAACCCTTCAAATATCATTGTTGTTTTGAGCACATAGATAGAGTTGTGGATTTTATTATATGTTGTTTAAATACATTAGATAATTACTATGAATGGAATTAAAATTAGCATCTTTTTATTTTTTTGGTCTAGGAAATTAAGATTAGCTCTGAAGTTGAAATTTTGCAAGAAAGAATCATCATTATTCCTTTAGCATATAATTATTCCATATGCATAGAAAATGCAATCTACAATGAAGTAACTTCAATCATGATATGTGAATTAAATTAAATGTTTTTTCTTTAACTTTTTAATATTTATTGAATACATAAGAAAATGTCTTACACAACACAAAAAAAAAATGTAAACGAAAACAACTAAAAATAGACCATTATATACACTTTTTCTTGATCTCATATTTCAGTTTCTCAGTGAAAAAGTATAATCAAGAAAAAAAAAACCACACTCAAAATTACAAAGAAAAAAAAAACATTTTCACCTTGCATCTAACATCAAGTGTTTGAATAAGATCTTCTACCAAGTTAGTGACTAACGGCTGTCTCATATCATTTTGGGTAGAGACAACTGGAGTACCGTTCGCCATTCCACAAAACCAAATACGGATTGCTCCGTCATTTCGGGATTTTGTAGCTACTACTTTTCTCTTATGTTACCAATCAATCAACTTGTTTAATGTTTTTAAACCAAAACTAATGTGTTTTGGTTTAGAATTTATAAATGAAACTATAACTAGATGACTTTAATTAAATGATTCATTCATCCATAACAGATTAGTTGGGAACTTGACCGGTTTGACCTATAATAACAGTTATAACTCTACCTCTGCTACCAATTTATGAAAAGCTCTGTATATTTTTTTTTAGTATATATGTTAACTAATAACAATTGCTATTTAACCCAAGTGGTTGAAAACATATTTAAGACAACTTCTTTTCATCATTAATGCAACACGATCGCAAGTTAGGTTTCCACCGGCAACCACTTTTATTGACAAAAAAAGATTGAAAACATATGTTGGCATACGAAATCCAGCTTACTAATATTCCCTAATTGATAATCGATAGCCATGACTGTGATAATAAGAATTGCTACATATTTTTTTAACAAAACAAAAATGTCTACGAATTTATATTGGCTGTAAACTTATTATATATATACATCTATACACTGTTGATGATAATGTAATGTGTGAAAACGATGTATAAAACTTAATCATTATTTACAAACGATACAATTGGAAATGTATGGCAAGGGAAAACTTTAAAACTATCATCGTGGTGAACGACTTTTTAAATTAGAAGGGATAAATTTTTTAAAATACAACTATACTAACTATTAATATGGTATGCTTTTGGGTTTAGGGTTTAAAAAATACTAAAATCTTGAACTTCAAAAAATCTTCTCACGTCTAATAAATGTGGAACCTAAAATCTAAATCATAAAATCGTAACAATTAAACCCTAGTAGTTATAAAAATATTAAACTTTAAAATCTTAAATCCCAAAAAGTATTTTCCCCTCTAATAACCCGAAACTCCTAAATCCATATCCTAAATCCTAACAATTAAACCCTAAAAGTTATAAAAAATTGAAATCTAATTTTATAAGTGTTAACCCTAAACATTAAACCCTATAAACCTGATATATTGCGTTTTCGACTCGTTCTAGCTCTGGTTTTCAATCGTCTTTCAAGTCTTTTAGTGTCTTTTTAGAGTCTTAACAGGAGCAAACACGTGGAGAATATACTTGAGCTTCAAGGTGGGAGTTGTGAGGCAAAAGGTGAAGAATCTGTGACGAAAATGGCATGGATCGATCGATCTACACGTGATCGATCGATCCATGACCACTCAAGCCCACGAGTCATGCATGGATCGACCACGAAGACAAGGATCGATCGATCCATGATCACACCACACCTACGAACCACACCTGGATCGACCAACAAGCAAGAGATCGATCGATCCATGCACGGATCGATCGATCCGTGTCCTGCGAGCTTCATTTGTGGAAAGTCGAATCAGATCAATTCTTACCATATCTGAAGAGATTGCACACGTTTTTGCTCCCCTATATAAAGGGTCTGAGCCCGAAAACCCTAGAAGACGTTCTTCCTTCATTTTATATAGAACAAACACTCTTGTTTCATTGTTTTTGATCATTTGCTTCATTGTTTT
>OVAP01005622.1:0-12810 GCA_900406295.1 Aurinia saxatilis | reverse complement strand
CCTAGTAAGAGGAGGGACAACTATTGGAGATCTCTCCTGGTAGAAGGTGTGGGGCCTATCAGCTCCTCCAATTGTGACTATNCCTGGTAGAAGGTGTGAGGCCTATCAGCTCCTCCAATTGTGACTACTTGCTGATTTCTATTAGCATGCAACAGCCTCATCTCTTCCTTCATTTGAGCATTGTCTGCAAGAATCTTTTTGAACTCTTCTAGCATAAATGTTGCATCAAATTATCCTGCCATTGTGGCTATTTAGTCTGTAACACAAAAAATAAAAGCAAAAATAAACTAGTGAGTAAATAAATAAAATAAAATAAAACCAAATAAAACAAGCAAAAATAGAATTCGATAAACTAGTATGCAAGTTAATTTGGTCTCCGGCAACGGCGCCAAAAACTTGATACACAAAGTTTTACCCTATGTATTTCTAACTGCAAGTGCACAGCAAATATCAGTTATAGTACTTAAGGATCAAATCCACGAAGACCGAAAAACTAAACAAACTAATTTAATTAAATTCTAAATTAAGGCAAGGATGATGGTTTTTATTTTAACTAACTAAAGCAGACAATATGTAAATTACAAGGGTTTTGAATCAGTTAAAACAAACGTTAGGTTTTTGGAAACTTCGACTAAGAATCAATCCTGAACCTTAAAACGGGCAGTGTCGATCGACACAGATGTGGTGTCGATCGACACCCGTCGTGCAAAGAGTATGTAAACCTTAATTCTAGAACATGAACAATTCTATCAAGTAAATCCAACTCTCGTTGAGATTTACCATCTTAGTTTAAACCCTAGAAAGACCAAATCTCTTTGAGAAATCCTATGAATTTAAACTAACATTAACAAACCGATTCAATTGTTCACTAACTATTCTAAACCAAATCTCTTTGGGAAAAGATAGCTAGCTCTCTTAAGATTGATTCCATTAATTTATTAGCACTCTCATGGATAATAAATTTTCTATAATCTAAATTCTAGATGATCAAACTAAAGTTTAGCAATACGGACAATCTAAGAGAAGAGTTAATCAATGGTACATAAATTAAGCTTAAAGTAAACAGAAAACCATCCTAATCTACGAACCCTAAACCTAACTAATGAACTACTCAAGCATAGCCAAGCAATTCATCATGCAATAATCAATGAAAACAATAAATTCAATAAGAGGGGTTCAAGAAATCTTCTCCCAAAACTCTCTCAAAGTAAGAATAAAGCATAAGCCTAAACAATGGTTGTAGAAAAGTATTTATAAGGTCATGGACGAATTTTAGGTTTAGAGAATTAACATAAAAGATTTAGGAAAAATCTTGATCTTGAGATTTGGGAAATTTCATTTTATTTCCGCCAGAATGACATGTCTTCACTAAAACCGTCATATGTCCTCAACCAATAATCAGAATGAGCTGAAACCACCGCCAATGTGAAGCTAACTCAATTTTATATGTTGTGACAAAATTTGAGATTAAAATTTCTTCGTGAAGACCTTCGTCTAATATGATCTTTAAGGAACTTCGGACTGCTTCTGCATTGTCATTCAATTTATTTGTTTCCTTTTGCTCTATAATTATTTCATAATTCGCCAAAAGCCTCAAATTTGTCCAAGTACCTAAAATGACTAACTTGGACTCTAATAATAATATATAGAGTCTAAAATATAAATAAATATATGTTTATTATGATAAAAACCGGTAAAATATGAGATATATCATGAATGCAATCTATAATTAATTCCTAGCAAACCAAATTTCTTTGTGAATTCTAAGGGATTAATTATGCAATGGGCCTAGGTTCAATTGTTCATAAACTATCTAAACCAAATTCCTTTGTGAATAGATAATTTACTCTTACTAAGATTTGTTTAAGCAATTATTAACACTTCCATGTATAATAATTAACCTATGATGTAGTTCAAGGGTAGCTAATCTATGAACTAGCAATGAGCACAATCTAGAGGAAGAATTAAAGGTTTCAACCTAATTTAGACTTATGGCAAACAATAAATCAACTAAACCCTAAGAACCCTAAGCCTAACAAGAGAATTACTCAGACATAGCTAACCAAAATATCATGCAATATAATTGAAAGCATAAGATATCCATGAGAAACACAAAGGGTTCAAGAAATCTTTTTCCCTAAAAACTCTCTCAAAGTAAATTAATGCATAAGCCTAAACAATGGCCAAAACCTAGTATTTATATACAAAAATAAGGAAAGCTCGATATTCCTTTTATTTCCCGAATAATAGTTGGAAACTTCCTTTTTCTGGCCGCCTGAAGGATATGTCTTCACTAAAACCGTCATATCTACTCCACAATAATCATAATGAGTTGAAACCACCGCCAAAGTGAAGCTAACTCAATTTTCTATGTCGTG
The DNA here is from genome assembly GCA_900406295.1 of Aurinia saxatilis. Taxonomy (NCBI): domain Eukaryota; kingdom Viridiplantae; phylum Streptophyta; class Magnoliopsida; order Brassicales; family Brassicaceae; genus Aurinia; species Aurinia saxatilis. Next base: position 10,432 of record OVAP01005622.1, on the reverse strand, counting down.
TCGAAATTTGAGATTAAAATTCCTATGGTAAGGAACTTCGGACTGCTTCTGCATTATCATTCCACGTATTTGTTTCCTTTGCTCCATAATTCCTCCTTAATTCACCAAGTGACCAAAATTGACTCTTTTGGACTCTAATAATAATAATATAGACTCTAAAATATAAATAAATATATGTTTATTATATTAAAAACCGGTATAATACGAGATATATAAAAAACTAATGTTCATTTTAGATACATAAAAACTAAACAAAACAAAATTATCTGAAAAGTAAAACAAAGTTTGTAAAAAAGATATCTACAAAAAAACTACATATATATATATATATATATTGTTAAATAATAACAGATATACATATACGCATATTGGCCCACTTTGAATTAAATAAATGTTTTTGTTTGAATTATTATTCTCTACTGATTCCAAACAGAAACGAAGATTGAATTAGTAATACAACAAAAAAATGTTACAGAAAAGATATTATAATTGTAAAAATAAATATTTTTCGATAAATAAATAGTTCTAAAATAATACAAAATCAAGAAAAGTCAATTAGTTTAAGATAAAAAAAATATCAAAATTACTCAAAAATAAAACACATGACCTTATCAAAATCATTACAATGAATATATAAAGTTTAATCAGAACCGTTAGATCTACACTAAGGATATGCACCATACGATGGAAGGCAAATTGATTCCAACCATTGGATGATTTTTGTCAATGATATCATGATGACGTCATGCACGTCATCACACTTAATCTCAGCCATAGGATCAACTCTCAAAACAAATCTGGATCATCCGATTTATTTTGCCTACATCAGCATGCGCAAAAGTCTGTTTGCTTCTTTCTTTTTTTTAACAACCAGAACTTTGATAATTTAACATAACCATTCATATTGGTTGTCCAAAATGGAGGAACAATGTTTACATAGGTAAATTCAATAGATCTAGCGCGCACTGAATGAACCAACGAATCTGCTTGAGCATTGGAATACTGTCGGATGTGAGATAGTGAGAAGTGTTGAAATGTCCTCGAAGCTCCTCGAATACATCTAGTAAGTCGTTGAAGGCTTGCCATGCATCTGGTTCCTGAATAAACTTCACTAACTCCAGACAGTCATTCAAAAAACAAGAGCATTGTATGTCTTGTTCCAGAATAACAGCCATCGCCCAAACGAGTGCTTCAAATTCAGAATATAACGGAGATAGACTGCGTTGAGTGCATGTCCCGCCTAGGAGAAGGATTTGTGATCCATCACAACAGATGAAACCCAAGCCAGAGGTTAAATCCGATCGTGTCCATGATCCATCAATCTTACAGTGAATACATGTCGTCCTTGGTGTGGGGTCACAATCCTCAACCCTAGCGTAGTCAATAGCCATTTGCGCCTCCTGCCATTCGGTATGCTCACATGTCGCCATTTGATAGATCTCAGCAGGTTCTAATTTCGCTCCCTAGAAAACCGTTTTATTTCTCGATTTCCAAATAAACCATAATAACCACGGGAATAAATCCTTAGATATCATTACATCACTGCCCACTTGTTGTGAGGGCATCCACCAATATAAATAGTCCATATTAACGTAAATCGAATCACTCGGAAAGTCATTTGTATTTGTAGCAATTTTTGCTAAGCTCCACGTTTGGAATGAAGTTGGACACTGTTGGACACTCAAAGAGCGTATGATTTATTGTCTCTTCCGCTAGACCACACCGTGGACATAAACTGACCACGTTAATTCCCATGATTTTAAACGTGATAGAACAGCTAAGGAACCGTTCACCACTTGCCAAATAAAATGTTTAATTTTTTATGCAGTCTGGAGTTTCCACGCATGTGCTTTTAGGATGGTGATACTAGGTTCAGAACAAGTAGTATGTTCCTCCTTAAGTCTCTCTTGTTGGGGCACCCAATACCCCAACCGAACCGTATTCAAACCTGATTTTGTATAATGCCAAATTAACTTGTCTTTACGGCCCAAGGGTCGAACCAAAATACCTCGAATCAGATTGACGTCGGGCTCCATCAATTGATTAAGGAGCGGAAGATTCTAATTTGTACTAGTCTCATTAAACAACTGGTTAACCGTAAGGAAATGATAAAATTCATTTCGTTGGACGTGGTCGATCATCCGGAATCCAGCAATCCTCCCTGGCCGAGATAGATCTCCCGTCTCTGACCCTCATCCGAGTACCACTCAGTAATAAATCATGAGATGAAACCAGACTTGACCATCCATACGAAGGGGAGTAAGCCTTCTTAGCATGTAGTGGGTCCGTATTCGGATAATATCGTATTTTTAATACATGGGCCACCAATGAGTCAGGAAATTGATAAAGCCGCCAGAGCTGCTTAGCCAATAGCGCCATGTTAAAATTGTCCAAGGAGCAAAAACCAAGTCCGCCTCGTCTTTCGTAAGACATAACTTGTCTCATGCAGTCTAATGGATACCTTTAGAAGATCCATTGGAGTCCTACCAGAAATTGGATATTGCACTGTTTAACTTAAAAGTTAACAACTGGAAAGCCTGAATCATGACATAACATGATTAGGGAGTGCTAAAGCCACAGATTTAATAATAATCTCTTTGCTCCATTTGGATAAAAGCTTGGGTGATCATCCATTAACCCGACCTTTTAGTTTCTCGTTTACAAAATTGAGAATTTTGATAAAGTCAGTTTACTATTATTATATAGATTTTTTTTCTTTTCAGTTTTATCTATCTCTCTTCTTCTTCCTTCTTCCGCTGCTAGGCATTTTCTTTACAAGTAAACTTTACAAGTAAAGAGAAAAAATTGCTTTTGATTAGCTAAAAAGATAGATTCACCGAAATCTGCCAAATCCACTCAATCAAGACCATATTCGATGAAAAATTGAAAATTCCAGTTGAGAAGATTATGTATACTATTGTCCGTTAATATTTTTATTATCAGTAAATGTTATTTCAATTTGTTACCCAAACTGATTTGTTTGGATAGGAAATCCCTAAACTCTAATCGTGAAACCCTAAACCCTAAACTCAAACTGATTTAATTGATTTTGTTGTGATTTTTGGATTTGTATGAAGAGGAATATTAAAGACACTATTAGAATGATTACCCTTGATTAAAATTGTTTTTGTTTATAAGAAAACTAAACCCTAATTTGGATTAATAAATCCAAATTGATTTATATAACTACTGTTTTTTTATTTTATTTTATTTGTAGAAATATGTGTGTTTATGGGAAGAAAAATAGGTGGTGGAGAAAAAATGAAAGGAAATTGGTGCTGGAAAAGAGAGAAATGAGTGTTTTTGGATTATTCAGAAATATACAATGTAGGAGAGATAAATTGGCTATCTAGCTAATTTGGCCAAAAATTTTTTGTTGCTATGGGCACTAGTTACTAAAAAAAAAAGCAACCATACAACTGTTTGATTAATGATGATTTATACTGTAAGACTTTAATTATGAACAAGGGGACAACCAAAATGGGCCTAAGTTTGCGGAACAAAGTTCCCGTAATTATGACAAGTTGAGAAGGACAAGTCTTTAAACAAAACGTAGCCAATTTTAAAGTTTATAAGAAAAGGTACTCATGCAATGACAGCCCAACTCCCACCTTTTTCTAGGTTTTCCCTCCACTCAGTAAATAAGTATACTATATACTATTCTCTCGGTTGCTTTTTAACTAAAATTTTAGAATTTTATTTTATGTGATATTTTTAAAAATTTATACATAATTAATTATTTTAGACTGTTTTAATTTCAATATAAATTGATATGTTCAAAAATTAATGATGAAATATAGTTTAATTTTCAAAACATGAAACATTAAATTATTTTGTAATCTGTATAAAAATTTCAAAAAAATCTATCAAAAAATATTCTCTCTGTTTCACAATAAGTGTTGTTTTAGAATTAAATTTTTATTTTATTTTAAGTGTAGTTTTAGTTTTACAATGTAGATGTATTATCAAATTTCCAGTTTTATTTTTAATTTTTAAAATTATTAATTGCTAAAATCAAATAATATATTATATTAAATAGGGTTAAAATGGAAAATTTAATTGTATTATTAATTTGTGTGAAGTATATCTTAGAATCACTATATCAAAAAATTATTGAAATAAAAATAGCTATTATAATCAAATAGCTATTTGATTATTGAAATAAAAATAGCTATTTCTAGAAATCTTTATGCCAGAAGATTACATTCTTAATAACCTCTTCTCTTTTAATCTATCTATACTACTTCCAAAAGTTATTGATGTGAATAAGAATGGACGGACTCAGAAGGCTCTTCGGTGCTCCATTCACCCATTTTTTTAATTTTAAAAATACATTAAAGTCCGGCGTTATGTGGATTATCCGAGGACGACCCCACCTTTAGTACTAAACAAGGAAACAACGTTGAAAATACTGTCAAACAAAATTTCAACAAATGATAGAAAGAAACAACGTCAAAAAGGTTTTCAACATAACTTTGACATATATGGCTTCGAATAAAAGTGCTTTAGGACGTTGGAATGATGAGTCTCATGAAAGAAGAAATATATCGTATGATTATGTTTTGGCACCATAATTTGTCTGAGGCTAGTACATGGACTTTTAATTGGGCACAAGCATGTGGAAATATTTGATTGTCCTCAACCACATGGGACTAAGTCCATATAAATTAATTACTTGAAAACTTGATGGATTTGAAGTAGAAAAAGAAATACTTGAAAAACTAATCCCCTACAAGAATTTATAATTAAAAAAAAAAAACAGAAGAAACAAAAGCACAGATGAGCTACAAAGACAAAAGGATAACAATACATGTGTTTCATCTATACACTAAGTCAAGCCCATAATAAATCATAATCTTTTAAAGTAAAGCAGATCTTGGTTGGTTGAGGTCCTTAGGGGGTGGGNGGGGGGGGGGGGGGGGGGGACTATTTAGAATTGTTTGATTTTCTCTTGAGCACAATGATCCAAGTGACGGCTTCTAAGAGTAAGGTTAAGCCTCCAAGGCAGGCGATCACTGCGATGTAAGCGGTCTTGTAAGTGTGTTGTGGGTTCAAGATGCTAAGGCCTTTGAAGACGTTAATGATCCCGAGAATGAGGATGGAATAGCCGACTCCATGGTGGTAGATGTTCCAGTATAATCTGTACTTGTGGTCTTTCTTTGGCCTCAACAGCATCGCAAACATCTGAGCAATTAAGACAAATTATAAGAGAGGGCAGTAGAAGAAATAGAATACACAGCTAAGGAGATTGTTACCTGAAGGGTGGCAAGGGAGAAAAGGGCAATGCCGATGTTGCCGTGGGTGGCATAGCGAATACCCTCGGATTCACGGCCCATCTTGAGCCCGGTGGCCCAACCGGCAACGCCGATGACGTAAGCAGAGAACTGGCAAGAGACGTGGAGATAGAACCAAGCAGGATCTGCAGATTCAAAAACTCTCATGTATCTCGCTATTATTGCTCCTAAGGGAAAAAGAACTCCCCAGCTCACCGCGTTTAATATCCCGTGAATCTGCACCAAAATGTAATGAAATAATGTTTACAAAGGTAAAAATCAGAAATTTGAGTGAAAGAAAAGGAAACTCACATTTCTCTTCTTGACCTTGGAGTCTCCGTCACCGCCGCCGCCGCCGGAGATAACGCCGCCCTTCAGATCGAGAGGGGCCTTAGAAGAGAGATTGGGGGGATCGAAACTGTGCTTACCAATCATCCCGTCGGGACCAACTTCAGGACCGACCTGCCAGACCTGGTTCACCTTCCCCAGAGCAGCCAAATCAGCGGGAACCTTAATCCTGGCGAAGATTCTCAAGGTTCCTCCGGAGGCCTCCTCTGCTTTCATGTCCCAGACTTCAAACGCCAGCTTCGAGGGAACAAGCGAGCTGTAGGAGCTTATGCTGAGGGTCTTCACGGCCGCGACGCCGCTTTTCGGGTCCGTGTAGGCGACCAGGGTCTGAGCTCCGACCATGCCCGTCGACTTCGGATTGATCGCCCAGGCTATCCATCCGCCGGGTTTGGCCGGCTGAGCGGAGAAGACGACGGCGAGGGTTGTGTTGGCGACGTCGTAGGAGAAGTGGAGGAAGGATTTGAGCTGGGGGAGGTCGAGGCAGTGAGGGTAGATTCTATCGCCGGAAAATGTAAGTGATTTGCAGGATTGGGAGAGGGAAGGTGAGATTTGCAGAGCCAAGAAAAGAAGGATGGAGAGAGAGATTCTGACGGAACAACAAACCATTTTTTTTTTATTGGTTGTACGTCAAATGTGTGTTCGCCGAATAAATAGCCTTTTTTCTGTTTTGTTGGGTGATTTAACTACCATGTGCTTCGGTGTTCCTTCTATACGTGCACTACCCAATCATGCTTTGATCTCTTTCCATCTAAAATACAATCATATCTTCTCATCCTAAGGAAATGAACCAGAATTCACATTCAGATATACATTACACCCAAGGAAGACTATCTGTCGCACAGCAAAGAACCAACCATCCATTCTTTTTTTTTTTCCTTTCCCAATAAACTATATTACATATTTCTCTATCAATTTGAAATAACTAATTCAGTGCTTATGTATCATACATCTCGTGTTTATTTATATTATTTATGTCAGTTGAGATCATTTTTATCAAATTTTTATAAGATTTATTACATATGTATTTTTGTTTCTAGAGGGTTTATGTGATTATTATATGTAGTAAATAATCAATTTTTTTACCCAAAAAATAAAGTCATCAATTATATAAGTAACCAATTTTATGGATCCTGAGTAATTATTTTTTTCCAAAAATTAGTTAATCCCCTTACAACTAAATGAGAAGTAATTTTAATGAAAAACGAATAGGTATCGAATTACTAACCAATCAATTTATAAAACAATGAATAGGTGGACGCTTGGAAAGGATATATAAGGGCAGAAGCGAAATCAGAGAAATCAATGTCTACTCTACAAACCCCACAAATAAAAGACTCGAGTCAAACCAGGATGCAACAGCCGTGGGTGAGGTTTCGAGAGTAGAAATCTCAACAGAGAGCAGTAAGAGGAAATTCAGCTTAGAAAACAAGTTTACAGCTCATGCGCAACCCATGGAGAAGGAAAGCTATGAGAGAGGGAGAAGCAATGCAGGTGCATTAGAATACAAATATGATAATGATAATGACATATGCAACACTAGACTTGATAACTGAATAAAGTATACAATGATTATACGGCTACTAAGAAGGTACTAATTAATTTATGTGTATAGATTGACATTTTGATGTAAGTTTGGTATGTTAAATTTATATCAGATGTGAAGTCAATAATAGTCAGTGATTAAGCCAAAGCAAATGGTACGAAATCATTGGATACTTTATAGTTTATACCACGAAACACCCACATCGACCAGCACATTATGTGCCATATGGGAAACGGGTTGTTTCAAGACAATGGAGTTTGTGACCATCGATTTATTCTTTCGTGTAAAGCCTCTGCTTATGTCGATAAATCAGTATTATATCGAATAATTTGATATTGAAAATTCTCAGTTGTATGCGGTTCAGAGCCAAAGCATGTGATTCGTGTTTGGCTATGTAAGAGAATCAAAGATACCATAAAACTGGGTAAAGTCCAGGATCTAGAATCAACATAAATAGATTCACTTTGAACAAACTCGCTAGTGACACATTGGTGAGGTAATTCATTGTAAAAACCGTAAGTTATATTTTAAAAAACAGAGGACAATTTTAAATTATATTTTCAGACAAATACTTGATTTTTTTTTTAAGTGAGTGGTTGGGTTTGTGGATTATTTGTTTGATGTTACCAATATATAGTCGTTGAAAGTTATATAAGATTATGGCCAATTGATAAATAGTATTGTAAACCAAGAGCTGATAGGTTCTAGAATGATTATATATTGTTGGATAAGGTACTCCAATGATCATAGAGATGTGAGATTCTCACTTCTGTTTGCGTGGATCAAAGAATCTTCATAATTATTTAGTGAACATGATGTTGGTCTATGTGTAAAGAGAATTTATAAAGCATGGTGTACACCACACAATTTCTATATAGGAGTTGTCTTTCTTATTTTCTAACTTAACCAATGCAGCCATCATGAAGCATATGAGACAAAGTGCTGTTTTGAAGGTATCTTATCAAATCCTCACTTCCGAATAAAGAAACATCTAAAATATGAAGCTCTCTCTCTCTCTCTCTCTCTCTCTCTCTCTCTCTCTCTCATGTTGTTTTAACTCCAGATTAAGGCCTTTCTTCGAGGAGATTACAAGTTTCCATTATCAGGTGGCGAGTTAGAAGGTATACCAACTTCCGTAAACATGCATAAGAAAACTCTGCAACAACGTTTGTTTGGATAGAAACATGAAACAACTTATAGTTTGGATGCTGGAGCATTTGTTCTAATATGGTATGATATATTTTAAATTTGTTGAAACTCTTTTCTAGACATTTTGTCTGGCATTTTGTGTTTTCCATGCTTTTTATTCAAGTTGCTTTGTTCATTTTCTTTGACTTCGAGATCGCATCGTGCAATTGAAAATGTCAGGTTTTTCTTTGTTTTGGAACTTCTGTGGGTACTATCCGCTTTCTTCTGCAGGACGAATTCAACATTCATACAACAAAATGCTCTCATCAACAAAATGCAAGCAGCGTGCAGTTTGCAGTTTCAGATTTGCAAACTGAAAAGCATTTTATACATATTTTTACTGTGTCAAAAATTATCTTTGGAGACCCACCTGGAGTATCTCCAATCGTGAAATTCATTGAGTTTCATCAAATATATTAATAAATAAAAAAACAAAAAAATATTAAATGAGTCTTGTAAATTTTTTAAGATTTTTGCATGGAATATCGTGTGGTAGGGACTTTATAAGACTTCATTAATATTTTATAAGACTTCATTAAACTTATAAGACTTCATTAATATTTTATTATTTTTATTATATTTAAATATTACTCAATATATTTCATCATTCGACATGTTCTTATCTTCATTGAAAAAACCAAATTACCATTCTGAGTTTAAAAGTGGACAAGCAGTGGTTTAAGGTAATTGTAGTTTTCCTATTCTTGATTAAATTCATTTAAATAGAGAATATTATACTTTTCACTCTGTCAATGATTTATTTATTGGGGCTTAATCACATATATCCAATTTTTTTTACCCTTAATCACATATACCCAAAATTCCCTCTTCATTTATATATCCCTATTAAAAATCTTTAATGCCCTTTCTTTATCAATTTCTTCTATCGGGGAATAATTTCTTCTCTCTCCTCTCGAATCTCTCTACTCTCTGCTCTCTCCTCTCAAATCTCTTTCCGGCGAATCTCTTTCCGGCGACTCTCTCCGGCGAATCTCTTTCCGGCGACTCTCTCCGGATAATCGCTCAAGGTAACTTTCACAGATCGATTCCGATTTCCGATTAGTGGTCGAAATGTGATTTCCGAATGTTTCTGTAAGGTTTTGTAACATCTTTAGAGAAAACATGGAAAACCTTACAAAGATCTGTGATTTGTTGACCATGTGTTTTGAATGTATCCAGCAATTTGATTTCCGAATGGTTTTGTTAGGTTTCTGGTTTCCGATTTTGATTTTACCGGTGTTATAACATAGAAACCCTAAAAAAAACCTGGAAAATTTTACAAAGATCTGTTATTTTGGAGTTTCCGATTCTGCTTTGTGGTTNTCAACGATTCTGCTTTGTGGTCGAATAGTCCACCATGTGATTTCCGAATGGTTTTGAAAGGTTTTTAGTTTCCGATTTTGATTTTACAGGTTTTATAAGATCCTTATAAAAACCTTAGAAAAACCTTAGAAAAATGCCTTACAAAGATCTGTTATTTTTGAACAGATGGCCGAGTCTCAAGACAGATCCTTTATCAAATTACCATCGCTCCTTTATGATCCGGGCTCCGAACCAGATGAAGCTAAAATAGTTCAGCATCACTCAATTTTTACATATGTAAACCTTGTTGAAAAAAAACTAGGTTTAGATTTGTTTAGTAGATTTGAGGATTCCTTCCTGAAACCTGTCATTAAATTGAGTAGAAAACCAGGGCTAGTTTTCTCAGGAAAGCTATTTCATTTTCTAATGCAAAGAAAAATATTGACGAAAGGTGAGGACTTATGGTTTAGGTTTGGATCACAACCAATGAGATTTTCAGCCAGAGAGTTCTTCCTGATAACAGGTATACCTTCTGCTAAAAATAGTTATGGTTATAAGGTGTTTATAAGATTCTAATAACAAAGTTTATCTGTCACATATGTCACATAGGTCTATCTTTTGAAAAAACACAAACACCACAAAGCAGGAAGGGAAATAGTATAGTTAGGAATCCGTACGAGTGGACCAAATAAGAGAAGTACACGATTGATGCGCTCTCTGACTACTAGAAAAGCATGAAGAAGTGCAAGGAAAACGAGCATGAGATGTTATGTCTTGG
>OVAP01005621.1:0-12810 GCA_900406295.1 Aurinia saxatilis | reverse complement strand
TGTTATTCTAGTAGTTTTGATATAATTTTATGTTATTTTAGGTAATTTCTCAAAAAAAAAATCGCAACATTGAAACATTTTGGTATAATTAATTGATTAGCGTCACTTGATTGATTAAAGGTCTCAAACACAAACATTATGATGACTACGAGTACTAATTATATTAGCATACAATCACACACTGTAACTTTATTACATTAAAGGACAAATATAGCTGACGCATATAGAGAAACTAAATAGGAAACCGAGCGCGGTTTTGGTGCTGCATCGATCAAAATATAACCCATAATGATCACTTTCTTGGTTTTTGAGCATGTTTAACAATTCCGGTTTGGAGAGCATTTGAAGGATTGATAGTATCGGGGATACTCATAACATTCAATGCAGCTCCAGCGGCGTGTTCCACGGTTGCTAATATATCCCCGGTCGCCTCCCCCGCCTTTTTCCCAAACCTGCATTGCCAGATAATATCACAAATCAACTTTATCATGAACATATTACATATGCATATTTCAAAATTTGAGAAGCATAATTAAGGTGACTATTTACACACACAAACTAATTCTAAGGTGAAATTGTTACCTCTCATTGACAACTCTGGTAGCAGCCCCAGTTGTAGCAGACATAGCTTGCCTCTCAGCCGCGTCAGTTGCATCTAGTATCTTGTCTATCGAATCAACCAAAAAATTACAATCATTAACCCATCACTTTCTTAAAACTTTATTTATTTGAGATGTATCGACCAATTATTTTTATTTATCTAAAAACTTACTAAGGCTCTCAAGCGAAGCCAAGACGACCTGCCCTGGAACCATGTTGAAGAAGGCCTTCCCCGGTTTTGACAACATCACAGGGAGCATCACAGAGGCGCTCACGACTTCCGCGGCCTTCAACATGTTCTTGCTCAGATTCTCAGTCGCCTCTGATAGCTTCCTCACTCTATATATTTACATCAATCCAACATATAGCAGCCTCAATATAACAAGAATTAAGAACGTAGATTTATGTCTTGATTGTTTGTTTATGTTTTTATTTTATTGGGGATTTTTTTCTTATGAATTTTACAAGTCTAAATCTTAGGCAAAACATATTTGCTTAGACTGTCAAATTGAGAGGGAAAGTTAAAAAAAATATTTATAGAAAATTTGAAAACATGTAATAGTCTAGTAATATAATTATTTTAAAAAAATTCTCATGTAACTAATGGTTTAGGAATTGAATTTGGAGATATTGGCTGTAAAATACCGTTGAAGGCTTCTTTTGATTACACTTTTCTTCTCAGTACTACTCGAGTTTCCACTGTTGTAACCTCCATTTCTGTGGGAGTCACCACTCGTCTCCTCAGCTTTTGTAATCATTATACCACCTCCCTTCTGAATCTGTTCTTGTCCATAACACTCATAATCAATATACAGTGTATATTTTTCATCTAACTTCATTATGAGAGTATGATTGATCAAACCTTGTTGGTATACGAATTGCTAAATTTAAAGATTCCTTGGATGATCTGTCCTGTTCCTCCAGCAATGGCCTTAGCCACAATGTTGTTGTAATCTTCAACCCTTGGCGCAAACTCTTTCCAGTTGATTCCATTGTTAACCTTAACCGAAGAGGAATCCGGAGATGAGAAGCAAGCATTCTCCTTCAAAAATTCGTCAAGTACCTTCAGGCTATTCACGAGGGCTACGTCAGTATCGTCGCCGGAGAAAGTGACCCCGTAGTTAAGAGGATCACCGTCTTGAACCGGTAGCGTGAAGAGGTAGTTACGTACGTCCAGCTTCACCACCGGCTCGTCTTTAATCACCGGCCACTGAAGGTCAGGTCCGATTCTCACGATCATAGCTAGAGTCAGGTCGTTGTCTGAGACCTTAACGAGCTTAAAATCGCTGGAAGCGAGTTCCACCACCTCGGATTCGACGATGAGATTGACTCTACATCTTGGAATCTGCAACAGAACTTCTTCGGCTCTCAAGGTTTGGTGTGGAGGTTGAGGACATGGGTTTTGTTGGGTCGTCTCTTCTTCTTCTTCTTCGTTTCTTGTGCTTGAAGTATTTGATGCACAGCATCCCATTTTCTTTCTTGTTTGCTTCTTTTCTTATTTGTTTGCTTCTCATTTAATTTCTGATAGTGATGCTTTTAAAGAGGTTTTGTAACCTTTGGAACAGAGGATGAAATTATTTTAAAACTTGTTTACTTTTTTCTTGGAATATTTTTTTACTGTATTTCCTCACTTCTTCCAAGTGAATCAATTCTTGTTTCCCCATTTTTCTCGTGTAACACTATACTTGTAAGTTGTAACTCTAGTCTACGATATCGTTATTACATCACCATCTTACATCACAATGATACACGTCACCATCTTATGTTACACAGCTTTCCGAATTTCAGAATAAATAACTTATGAACGGTCTTATGTCCCCGGTTTTGAAAACAACATGGATTTGTTGTTCTGGAGAATGACTTGGATAGGATACATGCCAAAGTTGAGCATATGAGATATGACGATCGCATTATAATTAAAGGTTTGTGTAGCTTTTCACAATAAGACTATTGGGCCTCGATAGGTCTTTTATGTAATAGTCTAGGGTTTGATTCATGTGTATAGCATGTAACATGTATATAAGTCGCAACCTTCACAATATATCAATCTAAGAAACCTATATACAAATTCTAAGGTTCTTGACATGGTATCAGAGCTTTGAACCTACTACAAATCGATTCTAAGCTACGATATTGTGATCTCCTTTCTCTCCTTTCTTTTTCTCTTCTCGGCCTTTGTCTCTCTGTTTTGTGACAAAAATCACGCAATATGGGTAATGAAACTCCAACCCCTTAAAAAATCTGTGTTCATTTATTACAATTTTAAGCTTGTCTCAAGGTCTCAAGGTCTGATTCCCGCTTCGGAATCTTAATCGGAATCGGAAGCTCCCAGAAGTTCTGGGAAGCTCGTTGGAAGCTCGATTCCAAAAAAAATCAATTTGGAAACTTTTTGGAAGCTTCGATTCCATTTTGAAAACTCCATTTTTAATTTTGGAAGCTTTTTAAGAAAATAATATATATACATGGTATTTTATTAATTTAACAAAAATTATCTATTATAAAAAATATTAGAAACTTAAGAATAATTATCGTAGACTCTTAGTTTCTGTTTTTTTTCTTTTTATCTTCTTTATTGTGATCTCGAAAGGTAATCCCAAATTTCAATTCTCAAATTTGTTATTGTGATTATAAAGTTTAATTACATCAGTATTCATTTACTTACATCATTATGTGTTTTCTTTTTTTGTTAAGATAGTGATTATTGGATATGTTGTTTGTGATAGTTTATTCTTGTTATTTTATTTGATATGTTGTTTAAAACAATTTTTTTAAAAGTAATTTGATATTTGCAATTTTATTTATTTATAATACACACACACATATATATAATACGCTTCCAACGCGTACCACTTCCTAAATTTTTTAAAAAATATCGATTCCACACTTCTTAATGCTTCCGCTTTCACGCACCCGCTTCCTATTCCATGCTGGATAGGTTTTGTTTATCTAAGTTAGATTAATTTCTTTACTTAGTAAACGTTTAAATATATGTCCTTTGTGTGGATTCACTAAGGTCTAGATTTGTGATCCCATCACAAAGGCTTTTACACCTTTGAGTGGCGATCTTCGATCCACCATCAACTCCATCATTTGATCCCACACAAGAGAAGCGACCGCCATCGTGTTAGATCTCCATCTTCGATCATCAAATTTTTACAAGAGAGAAGCGATCCAATCATATGACTGGTAGTTTGGATTATTCGAGCGATGTTCATGATATGGCCCCTATGTTGATAAAACTCTCGGATGGTCAATACACAACATCGACAAAACATGGAACTTTTTTTATGGGATCTTTACTTCGTCTTCAACATGTTTTCTTTGTTGATGGACTACACTGTCATCTTATCTCAANTGTTGATGGACTACACTGTCATCTTATCTCAATATCTCAGCTAACTCGCGAGCTTGGATGTATTTTCCAAATCTCTGATAAGCTATGTGTTAGTCAGCATGGAGCTCAAGCTGATTGACGCGGGTGAGCAGTTGAACGGCTGTATTTCTTTAGAGGCATGGAGTTCTTTGCAGCATTGCAGGCATCCGGTTCGATTTCTCTGGAGTAGTGGCATTATCGGTTTGGGCATCCATCATCTAAAGCAATGAAAATGTTGAGTTTTTCAGATTTAGCTAGAGGTGTTTTTGATGCTCAGACTTGTGAAGTTTGTATACATGCAAAACAAACAAGGGATTTTTTTCCATCAAGTAGTAATAAAACAACAATGGCTTTTGAATTAGTTCATTGTGACCTCTGGGGCCCTTATCGAACAACATCTATTTGTGGCTCGCGTTATTTTCTTACAATTCTAGATGATTACACATGGGCTGTATGGATTTATCTCCTCCCAAATAAACAAGAGGCACCGATACATCTTAAAAACTTCATAGCTCTCGTCGAACGACAATTTCAGACCATGGTTAAAACGATCCGTAGTGACAATGGTTCGGAGTTCTTGACTCTCATTCAGTTCTTTGCTCAAAAAGGTATTCTTCACGAGACCTCGTCAGTCGGTACTCCTCAGCAAAAGGGCGGAGTGGAGAGAAAACATCGACATCTTTTGAATGTGGCTCGTGCACCAAATTCCAAGCACATCTTCCCATTGTATTTTGGAGTTATTGTGTCCTTGCTGCTGGTTACCTTATTAATCGAACACCCACTTTGATACTTTAAGGCAAGACTCTCTTCGAACTGCTATATCATCGGCCTCCTCCTGTTCAACATCTTCGAACGTTCGGTTGTTTGTGTTATGTCCACAACCAAAAACATGGTGGTGACAAGTTTGCTAGTCGAAGTTCGAAAAGAAAGGTTGGCGTGTCTACAATTTAGAAACTGGAGTTATTTCTATTTCTCGTGACATTGTTTTCTGTGAACAAGATTTTTCTTTTGCTTCAGAACAATTATCATCATCTCCGTCGTCCAAATCTGATGGTCTTGATATTTCCCCTCTGTTCTTTGTTCCCGATGACAATGATGAGGAGATTTTTGAACAGATTGGCAATCAAGTTTCTGTTCCCGAGTCTCATGTTTCTGCCGATGTCTCTACCTCGTCTGAATCTTCTCTCTCTCCTGTCTCGCCATCTCCATCTGCGACGAGCTCACAGGCTGTTGATTTTCCCTCTTCGGTGTCTACAGACTCTGTTGTCGAGTCCAGTGTCATTGCTGCGGACTCAGTCTCTCCTCTGCCAGTTGACACACCCGCCTCTATTTCGAGGTTTGTTTCCCCTGTTTCAATAAGCTCTCCTGTTGATTCTGCTGTTTCTCCTCCAGCTATTGAGGCATCACCCGAGACAGAGACTCTTGGTCGAGGTCATCACCAGAAACGACCTCCGACAGAATTGCAGACTATATCGCTACCCTTCTCCATACACCTCCTGCGACTTCGATGCCATATCCTCTAGACAACTACATGTCTAGTGACCGTTTCTCCGAGGCATATCAGGTTTATATTCATGCTATCACTTCCGCAATTGAACCTCGCCATTACAAAGAGGCCGTTCTTGATGAAAATTGAAGGGGGGCTGTAGGTGATGAGATAGATATTTTGGAGGAGCAAGGTACGTTTACCGTGGTTGATTTACAACCAGGTAAGAAGGCTCTCAGTTGCAAATGGGTTTTTCGCCTCAAGTTTAACGCGGATGGTACATTTCAACGTCATAAAGCTTGTCTTGTTGTCCTCCGAAACACTCAAACTGAAGGGATAGATTATAATAAGACATTTGCTCCCGTCGCCGATATGATTACTATTCATGCTTTTCTTCAAAAGGCTGTTTCCATGAATTGGGAAGTCTATAAAATGGATGTTCATAATGCATTTCTCCACGGTGATTTAGACGAAGAGGTCACATGCAGTTTGCTTCTGGTTTTCGTACTCATGATAAAAACAAGGTATGTTGTCTCCACAAATCCCTATATGGCCTTAAGCAAGCTCCTTGTTGTTGGTTTGCTAAACTCGCTGCCTCCCTCAAAGCCTATGGTTTTGAACAAAATTGGAAAGACTACTCCTTGTTTATCTATGAACGCAATGACGTTAGGCTTCATGTGTTGGTTTATGTAGACGACTTAATCATCGCTGGAAATTCTCAGAAATTTTTTGATAGTTTAAAACATTACTTGGGCACTTGCTTTCGCATGAAGGATCTTGGTATTTTACGTTATTTCTTGGGTATCGAAGTTACTTGCAGCCCGACTGGTATGTATTTATGTCAAAGGAAGTATGCTTTGAATATCATCGCTGAAACAGGTCTTCTTGGAGTCAAACTTATTGCTTTCCCCATCGAGCAAAACCACAAACTTGCCGATTTGTTAGCAAGCTTCTGCCTGATCCAACACGCTATCGACGCTTAGTATGACGGTTTATTTATCTCCCTAATACTTGGCCTGAGCTCTCTTATGCCATTCATATTGTCTCTCACTTCATGCACGCTCCAAGGTCTGATCATTGGGATGCAACTCTTCGTATTGTTTGCTATCTTAAACATAGTCCCAAACAAGGTATTAAGCGGTGAGCTTGGTCTGATTCTTACTACGCAACATGTCTTATCACTTGTTGCTCTCTTAACGGCTACTTCACTTAGCTCGGTGGCTCTCCCCTTTCTTGGACGACTGATAAACAAGGCATTGTATCCCGCTCTGTGTGTGAAGCGGAGTATCGTGCTATGGCTAATGCGGTTAGTGAAGTTCTCTCGCTTCGTCAGCTACTCGCTCTTGGTATTGATTGTACTGCCCCCGTCACTATGTATTCCGACAGATTATCTGCTGTCAAGCTTGCTGCCAATCCGGTGAAGAAACCTCGTACCAAACACATTGAAGTGGATTGTCATTTCATTTGTGATGAAATTCTTAAAGGTGTCATCAAAACGCAACATGTCTCTACTACAAATCAACTTGCTGACATTTTGACAAAGCCTTTGGGTCGTGTAGCGTTTGAGAGATTTCTTTCCAAGCTTGGTGTTTGTAACCTCCACACTCCGTGTATTGGGTCTCGATAAGCCTCGATATGCCTTGTATGTAATAGTCTAGGGTTTGATTCATGTGTATAACATATAACGTGTATATAAGGCGCAACCTTCACAATATATCAATCTAAGAAACCTATTTACAAATTCTAAGATTCTTGACAAAGACAGTCTAGTGTGAACCAATGTTTTCATGCCCGGACCGGACTGAACGGTCGACTCGAAATGTTTCAACCACGACCCACACCCACTATTAGGGGCTGTAATCTTGGAACAGAGGATGAGATTCTTTTAAAAGTTCCCTCACTTTTTTTTTCCTCACTTTTGTTGGAATATCTTTTACTATTTTTCCTATCTTCGAGTGAATAAATTCTTGCTTCCACATGTGTCTCGTGTAATATACTATGCTTGTAAGTTGTAACTATAGGCTACGATCGCTACATCATCATTATATACGTCACCATCTAATGTTACACAGCTTTCAGAATTTTATAATTGATGATAGTTGAATCATTTTAGAATTTCATTATATATTCAAATTTATTAGGTATTATTAGCTTGGAGAATAAATTCATGGCAAACGCCTTTCTTGCTAATTCATGGCAAACTTGTGAGAAATTAGATAGAAACTACAATTAAATAATAAAAAGAATATTAAATTTTATAAAAAAGTAAAATTTGAAAATAGACAACAAGAAACTTATAAAATATTCTGTTCAAACCCCAAAATAACCTTTTAATTCATTGAAAATGAAAAACTAATTAAGATCTACTGGTTTAGGTCCGTGTTTGACGCTGCCCATGTCCATCATCTAACTCTCAGGTCCCATCTATGTTATATTCTCTTATCCAAAAAATATATATATACAAAATATTTTAAAACCAATTTTACATGAATAAAAAATAACACAAAAAATGAGTATTACATTTTTAAATTGTTAATAAAAAATAACCAGAACTTGTAGTATAGCGGTTGTGCTAGTGCCGTTCTTGTGTCGTCATTAGGTTTCAAGTCCAGCATATTGAAGAATTGTTGTTGACCAAAAATAAAGAAATATTAATAAAAAATAATAATCTAAAATCCAACCCTAAATATAAATTTCATACTTAAAACTAAATCAGAATGTCCATACTTATTTTCAGTCTACACCTAATTCCATATCTAAATCACCACATAATTTATTGATTAATGATAAGCTATTCTTGTTAGCTCACAATTTACTCTCTGCTGATGTGTTGCGTTTTTAACACCTTTTAACACTTGTTTTTCCTTTGTTTTTTGAGTCATTTAGTTTGTTTAGAGTCTTAACAGGTGATTAATACATTGAAACATGGATTGAAGCTTCAGAATGAAGATTTGAGACGAAAAGAGAAGAAAATAAGTGAAATGACAATGCAGAACCAGTTTGAAGTTCCTTAAAGATCGTGTCAGACGAAGGCTTTCCCGCAGGAATTTTAATCTCAAATTTTTTCACGGCATAGAAAATTGAGTTAGCTTCACTTTGAGGGTAGTTTCGAATCATTCTAATGAGCGGTTAATAAGCTATAATTTTTTTACTGAAGATATGTCTTTAATTCCATCCTAATGCCAAATTTGAAAAGTTGTCAATCACGATATTTGCTTTGCTCCATTCACTTCTCAATTCTCTCTCCATGGACGAAAATTGGATCCCATAAATCAGTGTGAAGCCTCTACATCAACCATCTTGATTCATCTTGACTTTTCTTTATTCTTTAACATTTTTTTCTTCATTTCTTTAGATTCTTTGCTTTTTGTTATTGGAGTTTTGCTTTGAATATTGTCATTCCTTTGTGCAGAAGTCTACTAAACTCAGTCTTATTTCATTATTTCAATCAAGCATTTATTTAGTTATGTTATTCATGTTTATCATTGTGATTTGTGTTAATTTAAATATGAGTGAGTAGATCCTTAGTTAAATCTAGGGATTTCTATGGAACTGTTAGACTTTTAACTAGATGCAAATAGGTTAGTCATTTGAAATCTTCCTCCTCGTGTTGCTTTAATGCTTAAACTAAACTGTACACCTAGTTTATGCTATTATGTTGAATCTATTAAACGAAAGTGTAATAGATTGCTAGATAACACACTAGGAGAGCAAATTGTCTAGTTGATGCTACGGCAATTTGTGAACATATCAAACCCCATTCATTACTGCTTTCCTACAATCTCTAGGTTCAAACGACAATTTAGATATCTAGGCTGTTAGGAAAAGTGTTTGAGTTGAGGATTGTGTTGTGCTTAATTAAAATGTGATTAATCATCTAGGATTCGTCTTCAATTCATGAGATTTAACTATGTCTAACACCTTTTCATTTATTGAATTTAAACCGTAGGACAATTAGAATACAAACTCACTTTTGATTATCTTAGCTAGCTAGGTTAAATAATTATTTGACAATAGTGTAAACTTTAGAATTTGTGGATTCGACCCTTAGCTATACTACACTGATAGGTAGTCAAGGAATTTATCTTGATATAGGTTTTTAGCCTTGCCATGCTAACTAGTAACTCACTTAAGTAGTTGTAGTATGGCTTAAGGATCGATCCACAAAGGGAAAATGATTAACACACCAAGCGCGATAAAATCTAATTAAGCTAATGCAATCAAAATGTTTTTTTTCATTTTACTTCCTAAAAATACAATTAACTAAGTGATATAATTAAGAAAATAATTAAATGACCAAGCAATAATTTAAAACAAGCAACTAAACAAAGCAAGAATGACTAAACAATACTATTAAATAAGCAAAGTAATTAACGAGCGCTAAGAACAGTTTTTGAAAATTAATTAAGTCATTGGTCATTGAATCTATATATAAATTAAGGATAGGGTACCAATTAAGTTCTATCATATGCATTGAGACACTAAATATTGACTAATTCACTTTTGTGATTTTAATCACTTTACTGATCTAGCAATTTTCACTAATCTTTCAATTAAATAAATTAATCAATAAGGATTAACTAATCAAGCTCAATCTCTGTCGTTAATCACCTTAACATCATTTTTCATTGGCTAAAGAAGAAAAGTTAAGTCAAAAAGTCTTTCGAGCATTTTATCATACACCTTTTGGACAACAAAATTCCTAAGTTCTAATTAACCTTGATTGACCGAGTCAAAGCTAGCATTAACTACACTAATATGGATATAAAATTACCCAAGCTTAATCACCACTAATTACTTGTTAAAATCCCGTAAATCTACTAAACTCAAGAACCAACTATTAGACTATTCACACACATGCTTGAAGAAATGAAAGCAATAAGAAAATCTGGAGAAAACATAGGCTGCAGCTGGATGCTTTTCTAGAGGAACAAATATGAGAGTAATCTATGATTATTCTGGATTCTGCTAATTTTTTAACAGTTGCAACTAAAATACATTTATTAAAAAAGTTTGTGAGACCCATATAAATGGTGGAAAAACGAAAGGATTCTGCTGAGATTTATTCCTTCAAATAAGAGGAGAGGAACGTATTCCTCTAATTACAGTTACTCTCATTTACTTTTTCCTTTAATTATAATTATTGCACTCATTTTTATTCCACTGAGTCATTATTCCTCTGATTCTATTTATTCCACTTACTCACAACCAGTTGGAGCCATAATTAAAAAGGGATTAAGAATTTGATTAAGCCAAAATCAAAACTTAAAAGTCCATAAACATTCAAAGGAATCTAAGTATAACAAAGTGTTCTTGTTTTTTATATGAAAAGGCTTGCCAAAACAAAATGACTAACAAAATGTGTTTATAGTAGGGAATGAGGGAGAATTTCAAAAATACCACTTTTGTAGACTATTTTTCAAAAATACCATGGAAAGAAGATAAATTTTCAAAATACCACTATTTAGGTTTAAACTATTTAGGTTTAAAATATTTTAGGGGTTTAGGGTTTAGGATCTAAACCCTAAAAAATCTTTCCACCCCAAACAAACCCTAAACACCTAAAATCTAAACCTTACACCTAAAAAATTAAACTCTAATAGTTATTAAAATTAAACCCTAACTCTAGAAGGATTTAACCCTAAACCATAAACCATATAACCCTAATTCAAATAAACCCTAAGCCCTAAATCCTAACCAATTTGTCAATTGTAAAAAAAAAAATGGTAAATAGTGGTAGTTTTGAAAATATCCCAAAATAAAATCAGTTGATTTAGGGGATAAAACCGGCCAGATTTTGGTGCAATTGCATGGTTTGGAGGCTGAATAATGACTTGCTCGACAAGTAACAAACAAAGAAGGAGCCTTCTTCTTCTTGAAACCGGGCAAGCTGTCATGTGTTGTGGCCAGTTTCCCAGACCGGTTGCACCAAATTCAGGATGCTTTTGCTTCATTTCTTCAAACTGGGGGTTGCTTGAGTTCGTGCCCAGTCACATAGTCCGGTTTCAGCTCAAATCCGAGAGAAATGGCTTCGATGGTCTTCCAGCTTCATCCCGGTTGTGCAGCACGGTTTCAAGTGAACTCAAGCCATTTTTCTCGAGCATAACACCCCCAACTGGCCACTCTTGAAGTCCATACTTTGCCTGGTCCAAATGCCTGGTTGAAATGAGAGTAAGAGCACATTCTCCTCTAGCTCCATCCTGTTGCAACAAAAACCAGTCTTGAGTGAATATCCCATAACTTCTTCATATAATCTTCAAATCTAGTGATTCTAAGTCTGAGAGCCAGGTAACTCACTCCTATATGGCTCCACGAAATTTCATCCTCATTAAAGAACTTTAGAACCTCCATTTTAGTTTCAACCTGAGACCCTTCGATTTTAGCCTCTTAACAAAAAAAAAATGCTTAAATGGTCCAAACCATTCCAAGTTCTTCAAAACTCCACCAAACTCCTCTAGAGTCTTTATAGAACACCTCTAGACATCTTGGTAAGATCCATTGATTTTTACACAATTTGGTACCTAATATATATATTTATGCATGTAAAATGAATTTTTCCTAAAAATGCAAAATCTAAATGAAGTTTACAAAAAGTAACAATGATGTAAATACATGGTGTTTAATGCAGAATAATAGCAAGATTACAAACCTAGAGTTAAAGGGCATCTAACTGCAACACAATAATTAATAAACACATCCCTCTATAAAACAAATTTATGATCGAATTATCAAAAAAAAAAAAAAAATTATAAAAGATCAGAAAACACATCTGAAAAAATACATTGATAGAACTTTACAGATATGTAAATATTGAGAACAATAAATTACGATGAAAATACATTAACTCTCTATTTTCTGTTTTAGATAAACTAGGTGGGTATCCGCGCTACGCGCGGGTTTTGTCATGTCATGTAGTGTCCTATATTTAATTTAAAATCAATGTGTGTTTTTTAATTGTTTCTAAATATTATTGTATTTATGGTAGAATACAATTTTTGTTTATGAAAAACAGATATGTTAACTGTGTTTTTGAATTAAATATATATTGTTTGTTATTTTTAATAATTTTTTTTTAATTTGTAAGTTGTATATTATTCTTTATGGTTTGTTCTTGTATAGAGTTGTCCATTTTAGTGTATCCTTGAAAATGTCTGTTTAGGAATGACATAGTTGTTTTGTTTTGAATAGAACCGTGTATATTGTTAATCAACAAATGATACGAGTAATTTATATTGTATAGTTTGGTCACCCTTTTTACTCGTGTATGTAATATATTCTACGTAATGTATAGTTTCTTTTATGGTTGATTTTATCTTACTCTATGTAATGTTATGTAATGATGGTGTCAGCT
>OVAP01005620.1:0-12812 GCA_900406295.1 Aurinia saxatilis | reverse complement strand
TCCTTCTTCGCAAATCCTCTGTTCGAGGTTTGCTTGAAGCGTTGGATAGCCATGAACTGTCTTTCGAAGGAGTTGTTTCATCACCCATCACGATTGACTGTTTATTACAGAGAGAAAGCCGAGAGAAAGAAAGAGAAGATGAAAGAATAAAGAGGGATTCTCAAGATCGTAGCTTAGAACCAATTTGTAGTAGGTTCAAGCTCTGATACCATGTCAAGAACCGTAGAAGTTGTGAATAGGTTTCTTCGATTGATCAATCTTAAGGTTGCGCCTTATATACAGAGTTACAATATACATAAGCAATGTAAACCTAAACCGTCTATTACATTCGGGGCCCAACATAGGCCCAATACAATCCCATCTACAACTAATTTCGTACAAATGTTTTGCCTATGTCAATAAATTACTAAACGTTGATTTAATCGAATGGTGAATTACCAAAAATAATATTTTTTTTCTATTTGGTGTTAAGGTTAGTAGACTCACTATCATGGTTCGTTCACAATTGAGTTGGTTTAGAGTTGGGCCTTAATTTTATTGTTTTTGGTATTGTAATCAAAAGGCTAATTTTATTGGGCCTTAATATTATTCAACTCAATTGAAAAACACATGTCAAAAAGCCCATGTATAAAATAGTGAGTTAAACTTAGAATATTTTCTCATTTCCCTGTCTAAGGACCAAAAGAACACCCATTGGTACGCCGACTCGTGTCGTGGTCTTCGGTGAACAAAATCATGACCAAGCACGATCAGAAACAAAAGATACCCTTCTTAATTTAATTGCATTATTACTCATCTCATACTAACCGTTATTATACGAACATTTTTAACTCCTAGTAATAATTACTACTCTTCTTAGCTTACTAATTAAATAACAAGTTTGACTAGAGACCAAAAATTAATCTCCCATTTGAGAAATAAATACATAAAAGATTTGGTTGAAAAAGAATAAGAAGACTATATTATATCCATATTCTGGAAACTCACAATGTTCTTCTATCTATTTTGGTATTTATTTTTCAAATCAAAAGCATTTATAAACGACCTACTGAGACTAATACAGAGGGAACATGCAAATTCAGTAGATTTGGTGTGTTCAAAGTTGCATCTTTTGTTTTGTTTCTCTTTTGGTACATCAACTGAATGCTATCAAATAATATTAAAAAAACAGAACTATATGATACTATTGACACATATAGCAAAAAAAAAAATGCCTACCACAGCAAATTTTCAGTTTTTTTTTTGTATCCAACAATAATTATTGACATAATGATCGCACTAGCCCAACCAGTAGAATACAAGTTTTTGTTGATTTTTTGAGACTTATAATAAGTGAAATTTTAATTTTATTATATTAAAAAAGAATTAAAGGGGATTTTAGAAACTCACAATTTGAATATATATTTTCTGGTCTTGTAAAAAGAAAACTAACATTTTTTGTAAATATTACTGTGGTGCCGAAATAAGTAACTTTCCTAATTTAAAAATTGTGAAGAGAATTTGTATAAATATATAAAAAAGTTAAAAACCATGAAGATTGGTATCATATATTGAAGTGTACTTTTTTGGGTTAAAGCCTGTTGTGTGCCCTTAAACCTAGACTCGAAACATAATAAGAACAGAAGAAACAAAAAGATCTCAGAAAGAAGAAACAGCTTCAAACGTGTGAGTCTGAGATTCCTCAGTTCTGGAACACGAGGACATTAAGCTTCGTTAGTTCTTGCTGTTTTGTCTTCTTATTTTTTTTAATTAAGTTTTTTTTGTTCATACTTCTTTTATGCAATCCTGTTAGATAATAGTGATTTTCACAGTAAAAAAAGAAAAAAACTTTAATTTTTGGTTTTTAATTTGACAAAAACCCTAAAGGGTTCTTGTATCGCCGTCTAATTATAAAAAGCTTCAATTTTGTATTAACACATGGAGATACTAGATTGATGAATATGGATTTTAACTAGTGTTTGAAAGTTTTGATCTTTGGGTTAGTTTTGAATAGAGTGATTTTTTGGTAGAAAGTTGTGATCTTTAGGGATTGATTTTGTTGTTGTTGTTGTTGTTTAGGCGGAGCTAGGAAGAAGAGCGATGGGTAGAGATAACGAAGAAGATTCACCTTATGGGGATGATGAGATTGACTTGTACAGAAGCGGCTCTGCTCCTCCTACTGTCGACGGCTCTGTTGCGGCGGCCAGAGGGTTGTATAGCGGCAGTGGAGGTGGTTTGGGAAATGGGTTTGGTGGGGATGATGACTTTAGGATGGATCCAGCTTACGTGTCGTTTTACAATACTAATATGAAGTTGAATCCGAGGTTGCCTCCTCCTTTGATGTCTAGAGAGGATTTGAGGGTTGCTCAGAGGGTTGAACGGTCTAATGGTGTGTTAGGTGGTATTGGGGATATGAGGAATTTGAATGAGAATCGGTCTTTCTTCCATAGGCCTCCTGGTTTTGAGCAGAACGAGAAGACTAGTGTTTCTTCTCCTGAGTGGGATACTAATGGACTCATTGGTTTGGGTCTCGAAGGAGGCAAGCAGAAGAGTTTTGCTGATATGTTTCAGGTTGGTGAAACCTGTTCTTATTAGTATATATATATGCTTCTCTTAAATTTCTGCTATCCAACTAGCTTTGCTGCATTTTGTTTCCCTTGATTGATGTTTAGATACTGTGTTAATGTGTTCTCTGTCTGATGATTGCCTTTCTTGCATTCATATGGAATGTTTCTAGCTTCAAATCCCACTTATGCAAGCTTGTCTCTGAAGTGTTGTGATAAGGCTAGAATCCATGTCAAGAACTTTGACTCATGCGACATTTGATTATACATAATTCTCTGTGTAAATATAGTGTATATTTCCCCTGAATATTCTCGTCTATGTTAAGTTAATGGAATGCTTCTGTGTAGGCTGACATGGGTCACGGGCATCCTGTTGCACAGCAGCCCTCGCGTCCTGCAAGTCGTAATGCCTTTGACGAAAATGTCGACTCTACAAATATTCAGTCTCCATCCGTCTCACAAGCCAATGGTGGGCAACCTCCATACAGCTATGCAGCTGTTCTGGGCTCTTCTTTGTCTAGAACTGGAACTCCAGATCCACAGGCCATTGCTAGGGTGCCTAGTCCCTGCCTTACTCCCATTGGGAGTGAAAGAGCGAGTTCAAATGATAAGAGGAACACAAGTAATCAAAGCCCATTCAACGGTCTCAAGGATTCTTCTGATCTTACCGCTGCTTTATCTGGTTTGAACTTGTCAGCCAATGGCGGCTTAGGTGGACGGGGTCAGGCTGAGCAGGATGTTGAAATGGTCAGGAACAATATGTTCGGAATGCAAGGAGGACATAACGAAGTCAATCAACACGGGTTCCTAAACAAATCTGATCAAGCCCATAAGGCAGCTGCTTCTTATAGGAACTCACAACTGAGAGTGTCCCAAGGATCTCCCTATAATGGTGTAGGTGGACTACCTGGTCCGTACCAGCACCTTGATAGCCCAAACTATGGTCTGAACAATTATGCGTTAAATCCAGCGGCCAGCCAACTTAGGAAAAATAACTTTTCTCCTATGTATGAAGATGTTTCCGCAACATCTGGTTTTGGTTTTTCTGAAATGGACTCCAGACTTCACGGGGGAAGTTATGCGCCTTCTGGTGACAACCTTTCTGAATCACGTAACCATGCCAGGATGAATAATCGAATGATGGGAGGAGGTGCTGGTTTTCAGTCACATATTACCGACCCATTGTATCATCAGTATGCTGATCCGCTTGAACTTCTTAATGATCCTTTAATGGACAGGAATTCATACCTGTATATGCTTGAACTTCAAAGGGCTTATATTGAAGCTCAGAAATCACAGTATGGTGCCCCTTACAAATCCGGGAGCCCTAACAGCCATAGCTATTATGGGAGTCCAACATTTGGGTCTAATATGTCATATCCTGGCAGTCCATTGGCTCATCATGCTATGCCAAATTTGTCACCTTGTAGCCCTCTGAGACGAGGTGAAGTTAATATGCGATATCCGTCAACAGCAAAAAACTATCCCGGAGGGATAATGGGTCCTTGGCACATGAATGGTAGTTTGGATGAAGGCTTTGGTTCTTCATTGCTTGAGGAGTTCAAAAGTAACAAAACAAGAGGATTCGAACTTTTTGAAATAGCTGGCCATGTTGTAGAATTCAGGTATTTCCGTAAAACTCTCTATCTTTATTCTTGTGTACAATTTTTCCCAAGCTAAGGCGTGTTTGGGATAATACAGCGCGGATCAATACGGGAGTCGGTTTATTCAGCAGAAACTCGAGACAGCATCAGTTGATGAGAAAAACATGGTTTATGAGGAGATCATGCCAAATGCTCTTACCCTGATGACTGATGTTTTTGGAAACTATGTAGTCCAGAAGGTAGGTTTAATCTTCTTCTCTGCTATATTTGTTATTTGGACATTTTTACAAGAAAAGTTCCTGAGTATACTAATCTTCCTACAGTTCTTTGAGCATGGACTCCCCACACAGAGGAGAGAATTAGCTGAGAAACTCTTTAACAATGTTTTGTCTCTGAGCCTACAGATGTATGGCTGCCGTGTTATCCAGAAGGTAGAGTCCAATTCACAGTTAGACCATTTTCCATTATCAGGAACAGTTACAATAATGTTCTGTTCTGTCTTTTAAACCTTTCTAGGCAATTGAGGTGGTCGATGTAGATCAGAAAATTAAGATGGTGATAGAACTTGATAAACATGTGATACGTTGCGTACGTGATCAGAATGGGAACCATGTGGTTCAGAAGTGCATTGAATGTGTTCCTGAAGAAAACATCGAATTTATCATTTCGGTTTTCTTTGGTCAAGTTGTGACCCTCTCCACTCACCCATATGGGTGCCGTGTTATTCAGGTTCATGCTCTTCTAGATCTTTCATCAAGTTCATGTTTCTTGATCTTATACATCTATCTGAAACTCATTTTCAAATTCTGTTGCAGAGGGTATTGGAGCACTGCCATAACCCGGACACACAGAGTAAGCTCATGGAAGAAATCCTGTCCTCTGTTAGTATGTTGGCCCAAGATCAGTATGGAAACTATGTTGTTCAGGTTTGTAAAACATATGATTTTCTGCCATATGGTGATGTTATATTGTTGAAGAGAAACTGATACACCTTTTTGGACAGCATGTGCTGGAGCATGGAAAGCCTGAGGAGCGTACTGTAATAATCAAGGAATTGGCAGGGAAGATTGTTCTGATGAGCCAGCAGAAGTTTGCGTCAAACGTTGTTGAGAAATGTTTGATTTTTGGAGTTCCTGAGGAACGGGAATTACTCGTGAACGAGATGCTGGGCACAACTGATGAAAACGAGCCTCTTCAGGTTTGTCAAACGCTTACTTTCAGATGATTGTCGGGGAGATTGAAAGAAACAAGTATGCTCACATGCTTCTTCTTGTGTCTACAGGCGATGATGAAGGATCAGTTTGCAAACTATGTAGTACAAAAAGTTCTGGAGACATGCAATGACCAACAGCGTGAGCTGATTCTTACTCGTATTAAAGTCCATCTTAATGCTTTGAAGAAATACACTTACGGAAAGCACATTGTTTCCCGTGTTGAAAAACTCGTTGCTGCTGGAGGTATATACATACTTCTTCCTTTCTGTGGATCCAAAGTTCTATACTTAAGGTGCAACATTATTATTTTGCTAAGTGGCTTTTCTCTTATATGCAGAGAGGAGAATGGGTTTGCAGCCTGACCAGCCTCAGGCGGAGTAAGACCGCAAGAGTTGTACAGCTTAACTAGGGTGGATGGCTCTGCCGTAGCGTTTTGAGAATTAGGTAAGGATCTAGAACCAAACATCTGCGGGAAATTGAGACAGAGAGCTTTGTTTCTTCTCCACAAAAATATGTACATTGTGTAGTTTCTTACCGCCTTTACTATACTACATAATACCAAACATCCCCCCCCTTAGGCTGATGAGTGAGTGAAAATGGCAGAAGAGAGAATGCTGTAAAGAAATGGTGAGAGGATTTTAGAGTTCCTTTCATATGTACAGCTCTCATTGCCAATGTGTAGAACTGTTTTTAAGGTTTTGAGCAAACTCATGTTTTTCCTATTTCACGAGAACTCTTGTAGTTTCTGGAATTTTCTGGTTTTGTTGTTTAGTCTTGTCTTGGTCCACTTAACAAAATGATGGAACGTAATCACTTCTTTGTCAAATATATGTCCTTCTACCCATAGCTCCACTGTCGACAATGCAACCTCTTGTCTCATCGTATATTTCGAACATTGCATTCTAATTATGCATAATTTAATGCAACTGTGAATCTCATGAATCTATCTTATCGACCAACATGAACAAACTCTTCAAGTACATACATTACATGATGAAGTCTTCAACTTTCTATGTTCTTTTAGCAACACCAATTTCATTGACGACAAAACAGAATTTCTAACGCAGACAGTCTGAAAAAGGAGTTGCATTACCAAATTTGTTATGTGGGCATTGACTTAAGCTAACATTCATGGCTAAAGTTAGCTCCAATCACTTCAACCGTTAGTCTCCCGAGCAACTAAAGATGAACATGAAAGGACAATGACAATCGACTACTATATGTAAGAAAATTGGAATTTTTGGTGTGTATGGAGAAATGTAATGAAAAATTACTGAAGCTTAGATAGTTTGATTAATTTACCTGAGATTTTTTTTAAAACAACCTAACTATTTTTAAAACAACCTAACTATGATAATGATATGTTTCAAAGGATATATTAAGCCTACCCCAAAAAAAATTAGATGTTATGGGATAAAATAATATATATATATATATATATATATTTTTGCAATTTAAATATAAAATACTATAAAAAGGTAAAATTAAAAACCGCGAAGATTTTACACAATTTTTTTTCAAAATTATGCGGTGTCATTCTCCCGCTTTTTCTATATAGATTCGGCGCTAAACATAACCACCAACGGCTGTTATTTCTACACCATTACATATAGTTCATATATTTATAATTTCACAAAGAACAAGCTTTAATAAAAGATCTTATTTGAATTGAACCTCGGATATTTTAAAACACTTAAAAAAATCGTTCAGTTTAAAAGACATCGTCACACCAAATTTACATATGTTTTTCTGAACGTAAATAGAAACAAACCCACATCTTCAGATTTTTTAGAGATATTTTGACGACGTGAAACATTTAATGAAAAATCTAATCCATAGATTCAGAATCTCATATAGATTCTCGCCATTCCTAAATTTCAATCTAGTCGATTATCCATAGAGATTAAAAAAAACAAAAAAAACAAAATGAGATTGTTTTATGGCAAAAGAGCTTCATAAATGTTGGGAATGTTGACTACTTTCTAGACTAGTTACTACAACATTTTAGGTCATGGTTAAACCAACAAACAAGCATATGTCTATCTCCTCTAGTAAATTGCCACAAAAACCCTAAAGGCTCCTTGCATCGCCGTCGTATAATCTCACGTCAACAGTATAAAAGCCATTTTCCTCATTCAGCACACTTTTTCTTTCTCCTTCTCTCCCCTCACTTTCATCTTGTCATTGTTAGGGTTTTTATTACTAAAACAACAGTAACATGGCAACTTCATCAATCATCATAGAATGGATTTAAGTACCACCGTCTAAAGTTTTGATCTTTTGGGTTTCATTTCTTACAAAGTGTTTTCTTTGGGGGGATTTGTATATATTTGAGGTATAAAGGTTTGATCTTTAGGGTTCGTTGTTAGGTAATAATGATTCCGGAACTGGGAAGGAGACCGATGGTTAGAGGTAATGAAGATTCACCTGATTACGAGAAGGAGATTGGAGTTTTGCTTAGCGAGCAGCAGAGGAGGCAAGAGGAAGCTGATGAGATCGAGAGGGAGCTTAACTTGTACAGAAGTGGCTCTGCTCCTCCTACTGTAGATGGTTCTGTTGCGGCGGCCGGAGGGTTGTTTAGCGGCGGAGGTGGGGGTGGTTTTATGGGGGGTGTTAATGGAAATGGGTTTGGTGGGGATGAGGAGTTTAGGAAAGATCCAGATTACTTGAAGTATTACTATGCTAATATGAAGTTGAATCCGAGGTTGCCTCCTCCTTTGATGTCTAGGGAGGATCTGAGAGTTGCTCAGAGGGTTGAAAGGTCTAGTGGTGTGTTGGGTGGGATTGGGGATAGGAAGATTGTTAATGAGAGGTCTTTCTTCTCTAGGCCACCTGGTTTTGAGCAGAACGAGAAGAGTAATGCTTCTTCCTCTGAGTGGGATGCTAATGGACTGATTGGTTTGCCCGGTTTGGGTCTCGGAGGAGGCAAGCAGAAGAGTTTTGCTGATATCTTTCAGGTTGGTGAAACCTGTTCTCTTATAATTATGTTTTATTGATGGGTGGATGCTTTGTTATTGTGTTTTTTTGTCTCATCATTGCCTTTTTGTTGAATGTTTCTAATATTTGAGGACTCTTAGAAAATCTTATGTCACATCATTTCTTCTGAATAATCTTACTGGATGCCTAATGGATTGTTTATGTGCAGGCTGACTCGGGGCATCCTGTTGCACAACAGCTCTCACGCCCTGCAAGTCGTAATGCCTTTGATGAAAATGTTGACTCTACAAATAATCAGTCCCAATCTGCATCGCAAGTCATTGGTGGGCAACCTCCATACAGCTATGCAGCTGTTCTGGGTTCTTCTCTGTCTAGAACTGGAACTCCAGATCCACAGGCCATTGCTAGGGTGCCTAGTCCCTGCCTTACTCCCATTGGGAGTGGGAGAGTAAGCTCAAATGATAAGAGGAACACAAGTAATCAGAGCCCACTCAATGGTATTTCATCTGGTCTTAACGAGGCTTCTGATCTCGCTGCTGCTTTGTCTGGTATGAACCTGTCAGCCAGCGGGTTAGGTGAACGGGGTCAAGCTGAGCAGGATGTTGAAAAGGTCAGGAACTATATGTTTGGACTGCAAGGAGGAAATAACGAAGTCACTCAACACGGGTTCCAAAACAAATCCGATCATTCCCATAACGCAACTGGTTCTCGGAGGACTTCACAATTGAGAGGGTCACAGGGATCTGCCTATAATGGTGGAGGTGGACTACCTGGTCCTTACCAGCATCTTGATAGCCCAAACTATGGTCTGAACAATTACGCATTAAATCCAGCGGTAGCTTCTATGCTGGCTAGCCAACATGGAAATAGTAACTTTTCTCCGATGTATGAAGATTTATCGGCCGCATCTGCTTTGGGTGTTTCTGGAATGGACTCCAGAATTAATGGGGGAGGTTATGTGTCGTCTGGTTATAGTCTCTCTGAATCACGTAATCTTGGCAGGATCAACAATAATCGAATGATGGGAGGTGCTGGTCTTCAGTCACATATTGCCGACCCAATGTATCAGCAGTATGCTGATTCGCTTGATCTTCTTAGTGATCCTCTAATGGACAGGAGCTATATGAGTAATTCATACATGAATATGCTTGAACTTCAGAGGGCTTATCTCGGAGCTCAGAAATCACAGTATGGTGCCCCTTACAAATCCGGGAGCCCTAACAGCCATAGCTATTATGGGAGTCCAACATTTGGGTCTAATATGTCATATCCTGGTAGTCCATTGGCTCATCATGTTATGCCAAATATGTCACCTTGTAGCCCTATGAGACGAGGTGAAGTTAATATGCGATATCCCTCTGAAACAAGAAACTATGCGGGAGGGGTAATGGGTTCTTGGAACATGGATGGTAGTTTGGACGAAGGCTTTGGATCTTCATTGCTCGAAGAGTTTAAAAGTAATAAAACGAGAGGATTAGAACTTTCTGAAATAGCTGGACACGTTGTAGAGTTCAGGTATTTCCTTGAAACTCTTTACTGTTATTCTTGTGTACAATTTGTCCAAAGCTAACACGTATTTGGTCTTTTTATGAAATGAATGATCAGTGCGGATCAGTACGGGAGCCGGTTTATTCAGCAGAAACTCGAGACAGCAACAACTGATGAGAA
Source organism: Aurinia saxatilis (assembly GCA_900406295.1). Classification (NCBI taxonomy): domain Eukaryota; kingdom Viridiplantae; phylum Streptophyta; class Magnoliopsida; order Brassicales; family Brassicaceae; genus Aurinia; species Aurinia saxatilis. The sequence goes on along the minus strand of OVAP01005620.1, from coordinate 2,846 downwards.
AAACATGGTCTATGAGGAGATCATGCCACAAGCTCTTGCCCTGATGACTGATGTTTTTGGAAACTATGTAGTTCAGAAGGTAGGTTTATTCTTCGTCTCTGCTATTTTTGTTGTTTATACATTTTTACAAGGTCCCTGAATATAGAAATCTTCGTACAGTTCTTTGAGCACGGACTCCCGTCACAGAGGAGAGAATTAGCTGAGAAGCTCTTTACCAATGTGTTACCTCTTAGCCTACAGATGTATGGTTGCCGTGTTATCCAGAAGGTAGAGTCTAATTCTAAATTGCTTACCTCTTCTCAGTCAGTCTATCTTCCATTATCAGGAACAGTTACAGTAATGTTCTGTCTTTTTAATCTTTCTAGGCAATTGAGGTGGTCGATGTGGATCAGAAAATTAAGATGGTGAAAGAACTTGATCAACATGTGATGCGTTGCGTACGTGATCAGAATGGGAACCATGTGGTTCAGAAGTGCATTGAATGTGTTCCAGAAGAAAACATCGAATTTATCATTTCGGTTTTCTTTGGTCAAGTTGTGACTCTCTCAACTCACCCATATGGGTGCCGTGTAATTCAGGTTCATGCTCTTTTAGTAATAATGAATGTAACCTTTCTTGCTCTTATGCTTCCATGTGAAACTCGTTTTCATATTCTGTTGCAGAGAGTATTGGAGCACTGCCATAACCCGGACACACAGAGTAAGGTTATGGAAGAAATCTTGTCCACTGTTAGTATGCTGGCCCAAGATCAGTATGGAAACTATGTTGTTCAGGTTTGTTTGTGAGTTTTTCTGCAACTTGTGATTATATGTAGTTTGCTCGGACTAATACATGTTTTGTGGACAGCATGTGCTGGAGCATGGAAGGCCTGATGAGCGTTCTGTAATAATCAAGGAATTAGCCGGGAAGATCGTTCAGATGAGCCAGCAGAAATTTGCTTCAAACGTTGTTGAGAAATGTTTGACTTTTGGAAGTCTAGAGGAACGGGAATTACTCGTGAATGAGATGCTGGGCACAACTGATGAAAACGAACCTCTTCAGGTTTGTCAAACGCATACTTTCAGATGATTGTTGGCGGAAATAAAAGAAACCAGTAAACTCATATGCTTCTTCATCTGCTATTGTGTATAGGCCATGATGAAGGATCAGTTTGCAAACTATGTTGTGCAAAAGGTTTTGGAGACATGCGATGATCAAAAGCGTGAACTGATACTGACTCGTATTAAAGTCCATCTCACTGCTTTGAAGAAATACACTTATGGAAAGCACATTGTTGCCCGTGTTGAGAAACTCGTTGATGCTGGAGGTACTTACATGTTCATTTGCTTCTATGGCTCCAAAACATTTTAAGCCTTTATGTGCTACGAACTTCCACATTGTCATAACTGCTTGAATTTCTATTACCTTTCTCCGTTGAAGAAATACAAAATAAAGGCCTTTCAGTGTTGCTAAGCGGTTACTTTATTTATGCAGAGAGGAGAATGGGTATGCAGCCCCTAAGCCAGCCTCAGGCGGCTTAAGGCCGCAAGTGTTGTACAGCTTAACTAGGGTGGATGGCTCTGCCATAGCGTTTTGAGAATTAGGTAAGGATCTAAACCAAAAATCTGCGGGAAATTGTGAAAGAGAGCTTTGTTTGTTCTCCGCAGAATCTGTACATTGTGTAGCTTCTTACCGCTTTTACTATAATACATAGAACCAAACATCCCCCCTTAGGCTGATGAGTGAGTGAAAATGGCAAAAGAGAGAATGGTGTAAAGAAATGGTGAGAGGATTTTAGCGCTCCCTTCACATGTGTACAAAATGAATGGCTCTCATTGCTAATGTGTAGAACCGTTTTAGGTTTTCTATCAAACTCTTGTTATTTTGTATTTCAAGTTGATAACTCTTTAGTTTCTTGAATTGTCCGTTTCGTTCTCTTGCTAGATATGCAAAAAAACTTGATACAGATAACTAGGACTGCATACAAACAAGATCTTCTTGACTTAACTTCTCCCTCCCTCTTTCCTAGACATGTTCGTTCCATTGAGCAAAAAGTTCCCCTATTACTAAGATCCACCATTTGTATCCCATGTTCCTATCAATTTCTTTCTATTCTATAAAAAGTAGAGAACAATGGATTCACAAATCTCTCAGACATTGCAATCATCAGTAGATTGCCAGAAGTTTAGAGCTTTTAATCGCATTATCGCAATGCCTGTTGGGATCAGGTACAAAATTAAAGTTTCAGCTCCATACTTTTAATCTTTGTTATGATCTTTCACAAAACTAAAGTTTCAGCTCCATACTTTTAATCTTTGTTATGATCTTTTAAGCTCGTACTAATAGAAGCTAAACACCAATGCTTTTTAACTCTTTGTTTTCAGTCAAGAAGCTAAAGTTACAATGTATTGTGTTTCTTGGATATGGATTTGGTTAGAAACTTCACATAAAAATTAGAAAAAATTGGTAAATAGGGTAGTTTTTGAGTTTATAATTTGCTAATAGGGTAATTTTTAAGTTTTTTTTCTAAATGGATAGTTTACTTTAACAAAATGACTTTCTTAACCTCTAATTGGTATTAATAATTTTTGGTTAAAGGGACAAACTAAACCAGTCATAATTAATTCAAACCAGTCATTAAATAAAATTTATAAAAACTAAAATTCGGAATTAGAAATATAATCAAACAAAAAAACTGAGAAATTTTTTTTCCNTAATCAAACAAAAAAACTGAGAAATTTTTTTTCCCCCAATTTACGTCGTTTCATCGATTTTGAAATTCGTCTATCATCCACCATCCAATTTAATGATCATCCATCATCCACCGTCCAATTCCACTATCCATTTTAATAATCATCTGTCATCCA
>OVAP01005619.1:0-12812 GCA_900406295.1 Aurinia saxatilis | reverse complement strand
GACTTTGAGTATGCTCATTTGGATTTCACCTTCTCTCACCGGGAAGAGCTTTTGGCTTATGTGATGTCGAGGTTACTGCTCGTGGAGCCAACGCAGACTCATAAGAAGGGAATGAAGCTGAAGAAGAAAACTGAAACCGCCAAACTTCAGCTTTGAACTACGAAAATAAGCCTCTATTGAAAGCTTCTAATGTCTGTCTTGTAATGTTGTTTTTGTTCATTACATTGGCTTAGAACAATGTATATAGATACGCTTGTTTGTGTCCATTTTATTTCAGTGACACTTGATAACAAGTAATTCAAGTCATGATCTCATCTCTCTTTGAAGCAGAACTTATGAGATAGAAAACGGAGAACTTTATACAAAAGAACAAGTGGAATACAAACTTTTGTTGTTTGTTGTTTGAGTCCATATACTGTTCACTTTTTTACTAAAAAAATTATATCTAGAAGCTGCATTGGATATAATTGTTTTGATATCTAGAAATTCTGAAAATTTGAGATGCTAAGAGAACCTGTATTCAGATGATGCATCTGCATCTCACATAATAATAAAAGATAAAAATACTGTTCACAAATATAATAAACTTACTCATTTTTATGTAAATTATATTTAATAAATATAAATAATAGTAAAAATTCAAAATTACAAAACAATATCTTTATACTAAAAACCACGAAATTACATTTTGATAGAAAAATCATAAAATGTCATTTTCTGTTAAAATTATCAAATATTATTTTTTCCCAAAAATCGTAAAATATTATATTTTCTTTAAAATGACAAAAATTCATTTTCTCCAAAACCACAAAATCTCGTTTTTCGTAAAAATCGCAAAATTCAAATTTTCCATCAAAATCACAAAAACTTTTTTTTTTTTGCGAAAACCGGAAAATTATATTTTCTCACCAAAACCGCAAAATCTCGTTTTCCCGCCAAAACTTGTTTTTTCGCCAAAACAACAAAATTGTGTTTTTCCGTCAAAAGAGCAAAATTTTATTTTTCCGTCAAAACCGCAAAATCGTGTTTTTCCGCCAAAACCGTAAAATCATGTTTTCCCGCAAAAATCACAAAATCTCGTTCTCCCACAAAAACCGCTAAATCATGTTTTCTTAGTCAAAACCGCAAAATCATATTTTTCCGTCGAAACCGAAAAATCATGTTTTCCCGCCAAAATCGCAAAATATTTTTTTTCCGCCAAAACCGCGAAATCTTGTTTTCGCAAAAACTGCGAAATCAAGTTTTCCCTCCAAAACAACAAAATTCCGTTTTCTCGCCAAAACCGCACAATCTCGTTTTTCACCAAGACCGCAAATTCATATTCTTCGTCAAAACCGCAAAAATCTCAATTTTTCCAACCAAAATTCTGTTCTCCCACCAAAACCGCAAAAATCTTGTTTTCGCCAAAACCACAAAATTATATTCTTTCGTCAAATTCACAAAATCTCATTTTTTGTCAAAACAACACAATTCCGTTTTTCCACCAAAACTACAAAATTATGTTTACCCGTCAAAACCGCAAAACTCCATTTTTTCTAGCTAAAACTGTAATATTTTGTTTTATCACCAAAATCGGAAAATTCCGTTTTATTTCCAAAACTTTTAAAATAATAATTTTTTAATCATTAATTATAAATATAATTTAGATCTTAAAAAATATTTAGTATAAATAAATGAGCTTTTTAGTCTTTTATTTGTTAGTAGCATCCAAACGCAACTACAAACGCACAAACGAACAAACTTATATACAGATGTTACATCTAGATGCAAATAAAAAACGAACACATCTAAACGCAACATCTAGAGATTGCTTCTAGACACTGCATCTGGATATTGTGTCCATCAACAAAAACAAACATGGCCCTAATGTTGGTTTTGAGGTTTTCTACTTTTGTCTACTTTGATGTTGATTCAGACATAAAAAAGATTCAGCAAAAACATCAAAAGTTTGGGACACAATATGGTAAAAAGGAATGTTTGCTTGGAGCATCGATCTCAAATCCTACTCGAACATGTGCCAAAGTTAGACAGATTCAAACGTCGTATACAGGTAGTCGTTCTCCCAATTTGCTAAGAATTCAAATATAAAGAACTACTCTCCTTTATTGATTTAGAAACTCTCTCAAAACNACTACTCTCCTTTATTGATTTAGAAACTCTCTCAAAACAAAATCTCTCTTATGAGTCTTATGGAACAACTCTCCATAGCCTCTCTTATTTATATAGAACAAGCTACTCCTTATTCTAGGACAATTTCCTTATTACAAAAGCTAAGTTTTTATTTCCTACATGAAATAGATATTTTCTATCTTATCTCTTTTGCCAATCTTCCTTAAGAGATAACTTGGTCTTCAAGCTTTGGAATTATCCAACATTCTCCCCCGTAATTCCAACTTGAACTCCGGTGGCTTCAATTGCTTGTACTCCAATCAGTCTTCTCATTTCCTTAAACTTGTTTCTTGCTAATGGATTGGTGAGGAAGTCTGCCTTTTGTTCCACACCTGGAACATGCTCAACTTCAATTTTTATCATTCTCCACACATTCTATGATGAAATGGTATCTCAATAATATGTGCTTGCTTCTTCCATGAAACACCAGATTCTTGGTTAGAGCTATGGCTTACTTGTTGTCTATGACCTTCTCGTCTATACTTTGTATCTCTCTCAACAACTCTTTAAGTCGTATAGCTTGCTTAGCTGTTTCCGTTGCTGCCATGAACTCAGCTTCGCGTGAATACAATGCAACAGTCGGTTGCTTTTGTGATGTCCAAGTAATCGGTGATGAGCCTAGGTAGAACACGTGACCAGAGGTGCTTCTTCCATCGTCCACATCAATGTTGTGACTGTTGTCACTATAACCTATGATGCTTCTTGATCCATCTCGCTTAAAGAACAGACCAAAGTTAGTAGTTCCTCTTACATATCTTAAAATATGTTTGATTGCTTGCCCATGAGACTCTCTCGGACTTCACATGTAACAACTCAGAACTCCAACTGCATCGCTAGGTCTGGTCTAGTGTGAAGAAGATATCTCAAACACCCTAACGTTCTTCTATACTCTGTTGCATCGATCTCTTCCTCGTGTTCTGCTTTTGTGATTTTCAAATTCGACTCCATTGGTACATGAGCCAAATTACATGTATCCATCTTAATATCAACTAGAATTCCTTGAGCATATCCTTCTTGTTTTATCATGATTTCGTCTGCTCCTTGAATCACTTTAATACCGAGATAGTATGACATCTTTCCTAGGTCGGAGGATAACTCGGCTTATAAGATCTATTATAAGACAAGTCCGTCTTGCCTAGGTCTCTTTCAATCACACAAACTTACAAGTCCCACAAGCTTACATCAAAGAGATCGAATAAGCCGAGCTCATCTCGTGCAGAGCTCTTCTGACCTCCTCAATCAAGCTGCCTTTCAGGGAAACAATCAAAGAACCTCGTAAGCCAAGTCTGCCTTGCCCCGGCCTCTTTCGATTACTCCAAAACTTATGAATCCCCGAGACATAAAAAAGATCTTATAAGCCGAGCTATCCTCGCAAAGCTCTTTATCTTACTTGTATATTCGAATTATCGTTTATTTGAACACAAGACCTAGCAATTTTCAAGTTTAAAGTTTTACAAATCAAAACATGAGCCAACTGTCTCTTTCGTCTCAATAAAATCACATACAGAAAGGAAAGGAGAAAAGACCAGTTCATTACAAAAACAAAGGTTGCATACAGCCTCAATAGTTCCAAAAACACCAGCAAAAGAAAAAATAAACAGGCAACAGAAGCAGCTTCAGACCCAGCCAAACTAATCTTGCTTCTCGGGAGAATCCTCAGCAGGGAATAACTCACGGTTGATAGGAGGAGGAGAAGAGCCAGAAGTCGGAAGATCGAAGGTTGGGGGGAACGGAAGGTCCAAATCCCCATCATGAAGGTCGGTCAAATCACACGTACACAATCAATCTCAGTTTGTCCAAGTGTGTCCTTAAGCCCCTGCAGCCGAGCTTCTGGGATAACTAGCTCGTCAACATCCCGAACAGCTTCAAGGATGTCGATGTGCCCCTTCGTCCCTCCATAGGCCACCAAGATCTTCTCGGCAGCAGCTTTATCAGCAATATAGTGGACAAGCATGTCCACCCGACCTAGTAAACTTGCCTTCTCTCCCACAAGCTTCTTCCTTTGTTCCTCCCGACCTTTCCGCATTTCATTCAGCTGACACTCTAGCTCAGCAATCCTATTTTAAGCATCTCCGACATCGACCTTCAATTCATCATTCTAAGCAGAGAGAACTTTTATCGTTTCTTTCTCGGCGTCCAACTCTTTCAGAGTGAGTTCGACTTGGTCTTCGGTCTCATGCAACAAATATTTCATATCTCGAAGGGCCACTTCCCCGCCATGAACCACAGTTTGCGGAGTCTTAACTTCAAAACTTTTGAGCCTAGCACATTCGAGAGCCTCTTTCTCGGTCTTCCGAACTTCTTTCAGCGTTTCTTAGTAGACAACCATCATGTGGGTCCCCGCAGCACCGCCTACAAGATAAATTAACTAACCTTAAAAAAAAATGGAAGAAATAAGAAAATGAAAGTAGCACGGTACACACAAGTAAAATGTACCATAGCATTCAGCTGACAGAAATCTTGATAAGGTATATTGTCCGCAATGTCCTCTAGAGGAGGAGACGCTACCTTGCTAGATCGGATCTGGTGATACAAGCTCATTACATTCGGGCCAGAATCCATGAAAGGCGAGCACCGCGAGTACTCAAACTTAAATGCAAACAGATTCTTCTCGGGATCGGCATCAAAATCCTCATTGATAAACGCAGGGAATCCTACGCTAACCGAGAATATCGAAGTGGACTGATCCTTCGATGCATCCGAGATTGGCTACTTGTCTTTTCTCTTGTCAGAAGTAGAAGTTTCAATCCGAGCTCTCTTGGAAGCTGCAACTGGAAGATCGTCAAAAAGTCCAACGAGAGATACAGAGAATCCCTTAGAGAGAGAATCTTACCATCATATTCTTGCTCGGCAGTTTCGCGAGGCCTTTTTCACAATCTTTATCTAAAGGCAGATCAGAAAAACCCTCAACCGAACCAACCAGGACCTCGCCCCTTACGACCTCCTCGGAAACCTCCATATCCTTCTCAGAAGAAAGGAAAATGGCTCTCTGCTCAGCCACGACCTCACTTGACTTCCCACGACCATGGGAGCTCAGAGCACTTTTGAGTCCGAAGCTCGTCCCAGACCGCCCAGCCTTACTTGGGGCTCTAAAAGAAGGTTTTGTTTTCTGCGGTCGAGCAGTTTTCTCCTTCTACTCAACATCAGAAGACGTTTTAGCTCCTCTGCTACGGATACTATCACCAAGGTTCGGAAGGTCAGGATTAGCGAACTTGCCAATCTCAAAATCAGGTTCTAAGAGCTGATCGATATTAAGCTTCGCCTTTTTCGGTCGCCATTTGAGTTTTGCACTATCACGGTCCTCCGAACTCTCTTTTTGCCTCCTTTTTTTAAATCCCTCTCCCTCGACCTCGCTTCCTTTTTTGGCAACCTCTTTTCCTTTTTTCTTCTTCTCCAATCCTAGTATCTCCCTCCTCTCCGCAGCTGAAATTAACAAATTCAGTCGAAGGAAAATGAGCAACGAAAGACATAACCTTAAACTAAACACCGACCTCTTTAACTCTTCCTTGCGGCTTTAGCAGCCCGGAATCTATGTTTGACTTGAAACCCACCGGATCTACAACCGTGCACAACAACCGACCTGCAAATAAAAAAATATTTCAAAACCAAGAACCAAGACGAATTAAAATCATTACAGACCGGACAGCTCGAAAACAAAAGGTTTACTTGTTGGCTTTCTCCACTTTCTAAACACCGGGCTATCAATGTCCGACACCGAAGTCGGGTTGATCTTTACAAAGAAGTAATATCTCTCCCAGTCCGGGACCTTGTTCAATTTCAGAATAATAATATTGTTCCTCACATTTAAGTAGTAGGTTCGCGGCCTAGTCTTAATCTTGGTAAGACGAACAATACGCTAAAAAAAGTCAAGACTCATGTCGATATTCATATCCTCGCAGTACTTCATTATCCCGATCGACCACGTTGGAGGTCGAATTACCCGTGAGTTGCGTAAGTGTTATCCTCCAAACAGCGCAATATTTAATCAGAAGGCCCGGAAGAGGAAAATGAAGGCCATATTCGTAGAATACCTCCTCGTGCAGACACATCCAGTCGACCGGGCAGGATCACAGACGGTCTTGAGGAGATGGGACCATAACCTCCACCCCGGGATTATCGCAGTAGCGCGACAGATGTTTCAAAGATTGCGAGGTGGACAAGGTCAGCAGCCCCTGAAAACCGATCTCCACATAGGATCTTTGTCGTAGGAACTATGCGATATTTGGACCGGATGCCCTAACGCCTCCCCGACCTCATCGCGAACGGCGCCTGAATCTACAGGCGATCTAACCGAACTCGAAGAACTACCCGACTCGCTCGACTCACTCGCGGAAGACATAAATAAAGATAATCAAACAAAGAAAACAGAGGTCAGAGAAATCTACCTTTTTTCTTCTTTCTTCGCTCTGATTTGCAAAAGTGAGGAAAGTTGGTTGTCCTTTGCTATTTATAACCAAAGGGAGGCACGAACTCCTAGAAGTAATCATGATTTTGACCGACCGACGTTTCATTCCCTCGCGCCTTCAGATCGGTCGTCAGGCCCAACCAGAAAGCAACACATGGAACGAAACTAAACTTTGGGTCAAGAATCTCTGAAGAGAGTATCGCGAACCCGGATCTCACGCGCCGAGCTCCGAGTTGAGTGTTGGGGGGACTATTGATGGTGATGGGCCATGAAAGGCCCATTCTTGACAAAAGGAGACACGGACTCCTGGAAATAATTATGACGAACTACAACTCCACAAATATCTTGAACTACTGTCCGAACTATCTATAAGAACGAAGATCTCAACCTATCTCTAACTTTTAAAGTATTCATCAATATTCAAGTAATCTAACAACCTACTTGTGTACCACCAAAAATCACAAAATTCCATTTTATTGAAAAAACGTATCCAATAATGAAAAAAATTTAAACCAGAAGTTAATACTAGTTTAGAAAGTACTGAAGTTACTGTACGAAACTGACATAATGGGCGTATTGGAAGCGCGTGCGAAAGGCGGATCGGGAGTGGGGATGGGCCACACGCCTTGCCAATCACAAAATTTTTGTACAGTAGAAGTGTGTTATATTAAAAAAATCAAAACTAACAGATTTCCTCTCCTGGGAAGTTGTGCAAGACTAAAATTGCCTCCCACTCTTTCCCAATTTGTACCACCCGGAAAGTTAAATCATTTTTAGAAAGTTACTTAAAATACAATAAATTAAAATTTTAATATAATAAAAATTAGGTTTCTTAAAAAATTAAGAAATTCACTCAAAATTATTTAAATAAACAATTTTGGGTGAGTTTCTTAACAGACTCACTACTTATTATATATGTATTTTTTTGTTTAATATTACGTGCGTTTTTTTATTATATAATTTTCTTAAACTAATGATTTTATTATATCAGCCATTTGTAGAATAGTTTCTTTGGTGCTGATGGCTCAAATATTTGAAGGATTAATGTGCGGATGTCCATTTTCTTTTTTTATATAATTATTATTGCAGTTGAATAATTATTAGGTTCTAGATTTCGCTAAAATTTATTAATTAAAATAACAATATTGTAAATAATAAATTATTACATTAGATAAATCATAAATTAAAATTTTGAATGTCCAAAACTCCAAAAATTATATATAAACCTATAGCCATAACTTACACAAATTTATGATACATTTATGTTATATATAAGTATTGTATTCAAGATTTATTATTTTAAATGATTTATGTATATATTAATATAAAGGGGTTTAACCACATATACCTATTTTTTTTATCTCATTAATCACATATATCCACCTTCCTTCTTTTTAGTTATATTCTTGTAAGAAGTCTAAAATAACTCTATTTAAATATTAGCTATCTATGGGTTTTAAAGTTTAGGATCTAAGAGCATCAGCATTAATGATACCCTGAAAATGAGTATCACAACAATATTATATTATTAACTTTGTATAATTTAAACAAAGAAATATATGATAAATTGTTAAAACAAACTGAACCAATATTAAGATGACACATGTTGAGTTGGTATCAATAAAGAGTATCAATAGGTTCATCTCAGTGAACCTGTCTCTTTGACTTTTGCTTACTTTTATATTTTTTATTATTATTTTTTGTTATGAGACTATGAAAAATTTACCGCTGGAGATGCTCTAAGGTTTAGGGTTTAAAAAACCTAAACCCTAAAATCCTAAACCCTAAAAAGTCTTGCCACCCCTAATAAATCCTAACCTCCTAAAATATAAACCCTAAATCCTAACAATTAAACCATAATAGTTATTAAAAATTAAATTCTAATTTTATAAGGTTTAACCCTAAATCTTAAACCCTAAGAAAATCATAAACTCTATAATTTTACTAAACCTTAAATCATAAAATCCTAAACCCTAACAAATATATCATTTATAATGAAAAATAGCTTTGGTAAATGAAGGGTATAATAGTATTAAAATAAAAAGAGGTGGATATATGTGATTAAAAAAAGAGGTGTGGTTATATGTGGTTAGTGGGTATGGAAAGTTGGTTATATTTGTCATTCTCTCTAATATAAATTATGTAAAATAATATTTTATATGTTATTTTTTTTACTTTAAAGCAAGGTTCAAGATATCGCTAGGCGCTAATCAGGCGGTCGAGCTGGGCCTAGAGATTAATAAAAAATCGGACATTAAACGGGGATTAATCGGGGATTTTTTTTTCATGTTTTTATATGTAGGTATTCTATATTTATGAACAACAGTGGATGTTAGCAGAAATAACACCTAGCATAGATGGTTTGCTTCAGGTTTAATGGCCCTCCTAACGCGAGTTCGAACCTACAAATGTCCCATTACTTCAATTTTTTCCTATTTTTGTTTAATGAGGTGCAAAAAGACGAAATTACCCTCGTCTTCAACCTCGATAGAGGGACCTCTGCAACCCTAAATTCCGCTTCTATTATCATTTTTTCTGGTTATTCGCATTCTATACTTCTTTTCCTTGTAAATTATGCACTACAATGATAGATCTAACCTTAAACACTAGTTTCAAACTTCAAAACTCTCCAAAAACACAAAAAATTAAGTTTTCCGATTTTATAGCTAATTAGGATAAATCGGAACGGACAAACATCGAGTAGCGATTATACGGACGCCTAATCGGCTAGACGGCCGGTTTTTAGAACAAGGCTTTAAAGTGACTAAAATTTATATAAATGTTATCATAATAATAAAATTAAATAGTTTTTCACTATTCAATCCGCTTGATCCACTATGCATGCACTTGACCTGTCATTTTTTCCACTTTTCTATTCACATCTATTAATCCACATTTTACCCGCTTTATCAGCTTGATACGCTTGACCCGCACTTGGTCCGTTTGACTCGTTTAACACGCTTGATCCGACCTGTTTTATCCACTCTTCCGTTCGTAGCCTTACCTGTCATGTTTCCACATCCGCATGCAAAATCCACTAGATGACACATTCTCAATAATAAACCCAATGATGCAGCTCCACGTGTCTTCTTCTCAGTCGTCTCTCAAATAGAAAAAATGCTTTTTTACTTTACGGACTTTCTTCTTCTTGTGGACCGGCAAGAATCGCCCACGTTTCCCTAAATGCATCATATCCTTTTTAAAATATGTGACGTTTCCATTTTTTTGGATTGCGGCTTTTTATTTTTGTGAGCCTCCATTTGCCGAAGGAGTGACCAAAACTGAAGGGAACAAATTGTATGATTTATATACATATATAGTAACAAACAAGAAGACCAAATTTTTGTCTTAAGGTGGCGAAGCATACTTTTCACTTTTTTTTCCTTCTCTCGAAAAATTTTCTTGCTAACGACAAGAAAAACACTCGGTTTTTGGCAGAAATTTCTCTCTTTTTTTCGTGGGTAGTTTCTGTGTTGGAGAATGAAAATGATGCAGAGTATCGTCGATAACGCTCTCGCTGTCACAAAAGAGTAAGTGCCTCTCTCTCTCTCTCTCTCTGTTCTACTCGTGAATTCTTCAGTGTTTGTGTGTAGCTGCGTTTTTGAAGTTACTGATTTTGTGATCTCTGATTTGATTTTTGGCTGTAAGTTAGACTAGTTTGAAGTTTAATCTGGTCAGTTAGATTTTCATTATGTGAATACTAATTTTTCTTTGATTTGGGTATGAATATATCATGATGCCAATGTTGAGCTAAGGCTGCATGTATCCTTCAGCTTCTGGTGATTAGTTTCATGGACTGTAACATCATCTAAGTGTTCTGATATAGTTTACTGTCTCTTTAAAGATAAGTATATACTTTAACAAAGAAAAGGAAAGTATGTCTTATTGTACTTTAAAGCTATTCTACTGAATTAGTCCTACAATGGTTACAGTGATTCTATTCGTTGTTTGAAGCTTGTCTGTTTGGTCTTTTGTGTTGGTTTGTGGACTTCGGTTGGAAATTGGTTGCTTTGTATGATGCTTATATATGTTGTTGTATAAAAGCTTCAGCTAACTATGATTTTGGGTCTTGGTGCAGGTCAGTGAAGACTTTGACTTATGAGTCTTTGAACAACATGGCAAGATTCATAAATGGAGTCTCTGCACTTCTCTTGATCGTTTTGCTGGGGAAGCCCAATGTTCTTGAAGGTCTTCATGGATGGGAACTAAGGCCTACATTACGTGGACCTCGTTTACCTCGGTGGATGAATAAGTATACATATCTTTTTGTCTGCCTTAATACAGTGTTGTCATGCTTATTCTACTCTCGTGTTAATGTTATCCGGTTTTGCAGTGGAGTCTCTTCTTTCAACCACTTCATTCACGAGCTATCTGTGGATGATTCGGATGCTTCAAGTTTTGAGTATTCCTCTGACGAAGATATTGATGGTATGTCAACACCTCCATCACTGTGTTCTCAAAGCTCACTCCGCTCTTGGGCTAGTCTTCCTACAATCACGAAAGCCATTGGACAGAGTGGATAACGTCCATAGTCTGGTGGGTTTTACTACCTGCCGGGATCCTTCTATGGTTACCGTTATTTCTCACACGTCTATTTTTTAGACAAAACTCAAGTATCTCGCCCGTGAGCCCAGGAAGGTCCCGACTTTCTTCGAAACCTTATTTCAGTAAAGCCAACCCAGGGAGAGAGCATGATGTCCCTAACCGAACTACTGATAGAAGACGTGGAGTGATTGAGGTTAGCGTGGATCAATATACTTACCACTTGTTTGTGTTGTTGAATTTTTCTCACACGTTTTGTTCTATGCTGCAGGATCTTCAGCTTGGTATCGAAATCTTTATCGAGGCCATATTTGATTTTTTTCACGAGGTGGCACATCTTCTTCTTTCTCCATCAGTAGCTTTTGGAATAGTTCTATCATGGTTCTCTTCCACCAGCCCTAAAGGAAATTATGGTGACACTTGGGATGATGAAACCGTGCAGACTGCCATTCTTGGAGAATCTCCGAAAGAAAGAACCACAACAAACTTATACAATACAGATACTCGGACTTGTCAAGATGTTATAACAGAGCTTGGGTAAGGGAAAATGCATAGCAGATACTCTGATTTTTTTACTTCTTCTAGTACTCAATTATTTGCCCTCTCGATTTAACTTTATTAATCTTTATAGGTATCCTTATGAAGCTATCCGTGTTGTAACATCAGATGGATATGGTCTTCTCTTGGAAAGAATACCGAGGTATATCTTCTATCATGCTTCATCAAACTTCCTTTATTATGTATTGTTAAATAATTTCTCATTTATTTTACAGACGAGATGCGAGGAAAGCTGTTTACTTGCAACATGGTGTTTTGGATTCTTCAATGGGGTTAGTTTCTTGTTGACTTGAAATTACCTGAGACCTTGAACTTTATTTTCCCGTGTTTCTCATCATGAGTGTATCGTCCAGGTGGGTATCTAATGGAGTTGTTGGATCTCCTGCTTTTGCTGCTTATGACCAAGGTACCTGCTGCAAACTCCTTATTTCACAAGTCACTTTTGCCATTTATATCTTATTTACTATTTTTCTCCTTGACAGGCTACGATGTTTACCTTGGCAACTTTCGTGGTTTAGTTTCAAGAGATCATGTGAACAAAAACATGTCTTCAAAAGAGTGAGTAGCATATAGAACAGATTGCTTCTTAATGGATTTGATTGTCTTGTATTAGTGGTTTATTAATAGCTCCTTAAAAACTTGCAGCTTCTGGAGGTATTCGATTAATGAGCATGCAACGGAGGATATCCCAGCAATGATAGAGAAGATTCATGAAATCAAAACTTCGGAACTGAAACTCTACCACCCTAATACCGAAGAGGATGTAAATGAGGAGCAACCGTATAAGCTCTGTGTTGTCTCTCACAGTCTAGGTGGAGCTGCGGTTCTCATGTATCTAATCACCAGTAGAATTGAAGAGAAACGGCACAGACTCTCGAGACTGATCCTGCTGTCGCCTGCCGGATTTCACCAGGACTCCAACACCGGATTCACGTTAATGGAGTACACATTCCTTCTCTTGAGTCCGGTACTATCCCGGATGGTTCCTGCTTTCTACATCCCGACTAGATTCTTCAGGATGCTTCTCAACAAGTTAGCTCGTGATTTCCATAACTATCCCGCTGTAGGTGGCTTGGTTCAGACTTTAATGAGTTTTGTAGTCGGGGGAGATAGCTCGAACTGGGTGGGAGTCATGGGT
>OVAP01005618.1:0-12813 GCA_900406295.1 Aurinia saxatilis | reverse complement strand
GAGAGAGAGAGAGAGAGAGAGAGAGAGAGAGAGAGAGAGAGTCTTAGATAATCCGTAACCAACATAACAAGTCACGACTTAGAGTTGGAAAGACCGTTTGGAATTAGGAAGATNAGAGAGAGAGTCTTAGATAATCCGTAACCAACATAACAAGTCACGACTTAGAGTTGGAAAGACCGTTTGGAATTAGGAAGATCGACCCGATTGAGTTTGGGGAGTTTGTCGCTGATCGTGGATCTGACTTTGAAGAAGGGATTAGGGCATTCCTGCACAAACTGGTCGGGTACTGAAGCAGTATCCCTGATGAGCCCTAGGCAGGGCGAAACCAGTCGATTGTGATCCGATGGGGAAGATGTTGACTCGGTATTGAGAGGTGTGTATCGAGTGCCGCACAGACCTCATGGAGTGAGCCCATGACAACATGGTGATATCTTTTCCCTCTTATGCAATCGAAACATGATGGACGTGATATGGCTCTCAGTATAGGTCCCTTCGACGGCTTCGATGTAACCGTCTTCATCGAAATGATAAAACTATACAAAAAAGAAAAAGCTATACAATTAAATTCAATGAACTATAAAGTTACAACATAATTAATAAAACAAGAAAACTCACGCCTCTGTAGAGATTATTAGTCAGCACTTCTATGATGCGCAGCTCCGGATACAATCACATTCTCTTTGGAGTAGTCAAACTCGATAGAGAGAATGCCAGACTCATGCCATCCTGGACATAAGTTTGTCACATTATCGAAGACGCCATCGTCCCACTCGTTTTCTCCAACTCCATTGCTAGCTTCTACTTCCCTGGGAAGCGCGAAGTGAGAGGTAACATTATGTTTGGTTTTATTGGTGATCAATATAGGAACTGGGAGCAAAGATGGAAAATGTGTATGGTGAAGAGGATAATTCTCAATTTAATTTCATGGAACTCATCTCCCTTTGCGATATAGAAGTAAGCCTTTTTCTCATTGTTATAACAACACAATACGAGGGTGTTATTTTCATCGTTGATGAAATAACTTGGCGGATAGAAGGCCACGGGTTCTATATTCGACCATATAGGAACTGACATATTCATCAACTTCATCCACTCCACAGCCTCTCCATCCCCACTTTTAATCCTCTTTTTTGTCACCCATATCTTATATTCCATGTGCTACATAAGTACTCTAAACACGAAAATCGATCTCCCCTAAAAACCTCAAGGGATCTAATATAGTATAGACCGGCGACATTTTTACTAGGCAAGTTACAATAGAATTTGAATATCGCCATAGAAAAGTCGGAGCAGCAAATAAAATGCTCACTAGACTTGTGATTAAAAGCAATCCGATACAAACTTTCATTCAAGGAAAAACTATTATAATGCCTAATAAATACCCATTTTCAACTGCAAACTTATACGTTTTCCATGTATCCGAGCCAAACTCGGTGATTTTTGCTATCACGGTTGTATAGTTACTATGATAAGTCATAAATATCATGTAGTGTTTGATCCATCTAATTTGTTTCAACCATTGGTTGCAAATCCCGGTCCCTATATTAGTTGCATAAACCAATAACCCGTCACAATATTCGACTGTAAAATGGAAGTTTATAACAGGAATATCTGAGGGTAAATTATACACCTCTATATATGAACCATCAAGATTAACTTCCACCGAACAAATCTTGGGTTCGGCAAGCAAGATGAACTGTGGACGGGCAGGACCCGAATCAGTGTCAAAGAATCTCATTTTGTTGAAATGAGTTTTCCACCGTTTGCAAACAGAACTAAATCGAGCTAGAAAAAGTTGAGAGAATCACAAATATACCCACTTTTCTATACCTATTAACCACATATAACCACCACCATTTTTTAATCACATATACTCACCCTTTTTATTTCAATGCTATTATACCATTTATTTACCAAGACTATTTTTCATTATAAATGATATATTTGCTAGAGTTTAGAATTTTAGGGTTTAGGGTTAAATTATAGAATTTATTATTTAGTTGGGGTTAGGGATTTAGGGTTAAACCCTTTTTAATTTAGGGTTTAATTTTTAATAACTATTAGGATTTAATTGTTAGGATTTAGGGTTTATATTTTAGGGGGTTTGAATTTATTAGGGGTGGAAAGACTTTTTGGGATTTATGATTTTAGGGTTTAAGATTTAGGGTTTGGGATTTAGGGTTAAACTCTAAACCCTAGATCCTAAACCCTAAAACTCATAAATAGTTAATATTTAAATAGAAGTATTTTAGACTTCTTACAAGGAAAATGATTAAAATAAAAAAAAAGGTGAGTATATGTGATTAAGGATATTAAAAAGTGGGTATATGTGATTAAGCCCTCTAGAAATTTTGTTGGAATCAGAGACATATAGTATCTTTTCCTCCAATTCCCGCGGTAGGTGCTCCATGTTGCAATTATGCTTTTTTTGTGGACTATAGGTTAGATTATGATAAAATAATCACATCATTATATATAGGTGGATTTGTATTTCCTAAACTTTTATAACTTACATTGGTAGGATAATTAAGATTAATTAGTGATCTTTTTTGTCCAAATAAAAATTAATTATAAAGAAAACTAAAAGGGAATGAATCTATATAGTAATTAGAAAGGTTGACAAAAGAAAACAAATACAAACCAAATGCTGTAAGTAGATTTTAGATTAGATGTGAGTGAATATATAGATTCATATCCAAAAATAAATAATTATTAAAATATATAATTTGAAAAATAAATACCCTTACATAAAACAATTTTAATTTAAGTAGACTAAGTAAATATGAAATGCAAATGTCAGTCTTTAGAAAGAATCATGTCATCAACAAAGACGCTGCCAAATGTGGAATTTATTTTGGGGGAATATAATTTTATAGGATACTTTTTTGATACTAGTCTAATTAAATGTCTAAAATATTCTTAATTAAATCCAATGCACTAATTAAAATCATTTGGATTGAAAATTAACTATTTGTCATTCAAGATTTTCATTGTCTTACGTACCCGTAGCTTCAACTCCAAAGCGGATCCTATAGCACGTAGTGTTATGATTTGCTTGCAAGATATTAGATATGTTAGTGATTTACCACCGGCTTATCCGATTTAAACTTTTTATAATTTTGTTATAATGATTTAAATCATTTTTTTTGTTTTTATCTTACAAAGTATAAGTTTGTAACCAACAATTAAGCGAGGAAAATTTTTTTTGTCTTTTTGAGGATGTAAATTTGTAATATGTGTTATTAATCAATGATAGCCATATATTTCAGGGAAAAAAAAGATTAAGTCATGCAGATATGGGTGACAAAACCAGAGCTATGTAGTCAACCAAATGAGATCTAGTCATTCAAAACCCACCAGATCATAGAATCATGTACATACCTCAAAATGTGGGTACGTGTAAAGAATGTAAGAACCCTAACCCTAGCCTAGCCTCAAAATTTTTGTCTCTCGCTGTTTTGGTGGCTGACATCCTTTGACTGCCACTGGAGAGAATTCATTTTTTATTTTTTCTATTATGTCGGTGTTATATTTTCCGGTTATATCATGTGATGTGTGGTTTCTCCTAGTAGGTTGGAGCTTATTTATCTTTTCCAGATAATTATTCTGGAGATATAGCTTATGGTTGGGGTTTTTTTCCTCGGTTTCCCCCAACCAATGGTTTATCTTTTTCAACTAGGAGACTTGACAAAACAAAGATACAAGATTCGAAGATTCAAGAGTCAGAAGATTGTTTGGACTCTCTGATTAAAACGAATTTTCATGGTTTCAAGATCAAAAGAACCTTCATGGTTAACACAGTAGTATCTAGATGCTTTATTTAGGTTTGTCATATTAGAGTTTTTATGAATTTCATTTATTGTTCTTTGTATTATTTGATTGCTTACTTTCAATAATAATGATCCAGATGATTAAAAAAAAAAAAAAAGAATGTAAGTTTCAATGAATAAGAATTCAAGATGTCAAATTTGTTACTTATCTTTTGAAACATTAAACAACATGATAATCCTCCCTATTCTTTGACCATGAAACAAGCCTTTTACATCTTACTGTGTCCAAGTTTATACCTTAAGATGTGCACATATGTATGAAGAGATTCTTGAAAATATGTATGCGGGAATGAAATAAGGAACACAAACACAAATCGAGTTTAGTAATAATGAGAAAGAAACAAAAGTACACACAACATGAGCTTACACTTGGGGGGCAAGCAGTGATAAGATTTGCCCTTGATGTTTTATTTGAAGCAAAATAAACATACACGCATTACATGCCTTCACACTGGATGAAAGCAATGTTTACACACTTTAGTAATTGTATTATCTTATTTCAGATGCTCATTAGTTCGAGTAGCAATGGCAATGTTTATCGGTTCCCTCAACAACCGCCTTACATACTGGAGGACTCCCCCAAGTAGTTTTGCAACAGTTACAACAATCAGCATTTGTACCTGTGTATGGCACCGGCCCACACTCCTGGTAAAACTTAGGGGTAATACAAGCTGTAGCACCACATATCTGCGCCTCACTCTTCTGGATTCCTAGATGTTCAAATTCGTAAAATAAAAAAAAATGATATCAGCACAAAATATTTTTTTCTAAAAATACAAAGTTTGATAGATAATTTTGTTAGATTAATACCCGTGGAAGCCGCCAAGAGGACAAGCAAGAGAACGGTGAAGCTGGCGGAGTTGAGATTCTTTGCCATTTCTTAAACTTTCTTTCTTTCTTTTTTCTTACTACTAGGCTTAACTTTGATGCGAGAAATTCATATGTGTGATGATCTATTTATACTAAAAATTCTGCAACTTAGTTATTAATTATTGTTTAA
The DNA here is from genome assembly GCA_900406295.1 of Aurinia saxatilis. Lineage (NCBI taxonomy): Eukaryota > Viridiplantae > Streptophyta > Magnoliopsida > Brassicales > Brassicaceae > Aurinia > Aurinia saxatilis. Next base: position 7,983 of record OVAP01005618.1, on the reverse strand, counting down.
TCTCTGATCTTTTCCTTTAGGTTTTCCCAAGTTCATAATGTCGCCACAATGGTGCATTGCCGTCTTTTCATCACATTTGTATTTTCCAAGTCTACTCTTGTTTTTCTCATGATCTTGTCTTAAATATTCAATAAAAGGAAGGTCGTCGATGTAACACATTTTTATAAATACTTTTTCTCTTTAGGTTGAAATAATTTTGTTTTTAAAATGATATAGTTGTTGTCCTTGATAGAATAAGCACGAATCTTGGCTACTTTTTAATCCGATGATGTTAAGCACCTGGCATCATTAATTCATTTTAAAAATTTAGGGTTTAGTGACATTGCAGCAATCATGGCGACACTATTTCGGATCTTTTGAGCATCTTCATTTCATATGCGTTACTACCATTTCTTGATCTCATGGAGCTTTGCCTTCATGTGAGCTTAAGAAACTCTGTTTTTCTTTTTGGAAATTCAGCTATATTAATGTTGCTCTTTTGTAAACACAAATATTCTCATACAGTACTTCTGTACTTGAATGAATCACATCCATATGAAAAACAAAAAAAGACGACAAAAAGCTTATATTCATGTGTGGGTGTTGCTATATTAATTTCCCATAAACTGACCCCGAAAGATTTTACCGTAATACAAGTCTATGGGTTAGCTAGAAAATGGCAAGTGTTTTTTTTTTTTTTTTTTTTTTTTNTTTTTTTTTTTTTTTTTTTTTTTGTTAAAAGGCTTTCTAATTATACTCTTCTAGTTCACAAGCTTTCATTTATCGCCATGTAATGTTTGAGTGTTATGATGTAAATTTTTTGGTAATGTTTAATTAGTATGATGTTCAATTATGAGGAAGCGAGAAGGAAAAAAAAGAAAACGTATATATGTCTTGATGGATCAATGTACCATGTAGACTATGTAATGCTTGTATACATCAATACTAATAGAATTACCTCATCTTCATATTATACAACTATTATGGTTAGATCAGGATCAAATATAAATTTAGATTTATTCATATACTAGCACCCTAACATGTTTACTCATCGATCTATCTAGGTTACCAAATACCGTCTGGTCGGGGGATGTAAATTTTTGTTGTTACTTATAGCAACTCAAAATTTTAGGCATTAAGAAAAAATGAAATAGTTTTGCAACTTTCCTAGATAACTCTTGCTCGCTCACATTTGAAATTATCATCACTAGAGATCGCGCTATGAAAGGCCAGACCTAATCATTTAAAGTTCAATCCTGTCAATACTTATCCAAAAAGAAATTTTAATATCTTTTGAAACATCAATTGATGCGGTAATCATCTATATTATTTTGAACATGAAACATTCATGTTTAAAAGTGATCATACTGTCAAAATCTATAGAGAATTTTGTGGGCAGAAACTAGATTGTAGACGACAAACACAAACACAAAACGAGTTTGGTATTCATGAGAATGGAACCGAAGTGCACACAACATGAGCTTACACTTGGGGGCAAGCAGTGATAAGCTTTGCCCTTGATGTTTTATTTGAAAGGAAACGAAACTTGAAAGTAAACATACACACATGCCATGCCTTCACACCAGATGAAAGCAATGGTTACACACTTTGGTAATTATATGATGAGGTTATTTCAATCCTCATTAGTTCGAGTAGCAATGGCAGTGCTTCTCGGTTCCCTCAACAACCGCTTTACAGACTGGAGGACTCCCCCAAGTGGTTTTGCAACAGTTACAACAATCAGCATTTGTACCAGTGTATGGCACCGGCCCACACTCCTGGTAGAACTTAGGAGTAATACAAGCTGTAGCACCACAAATCTGAGCCTCGCTCTTCTGGATTCCTAAAGGTTGACATAATAGTCGTGAAGATTGTCAGCAAACAAACAGTTTTAAAAAATAAACAAGTAATGACAGAGAATTTTGTTTATATTAGTACCGATGGAAGCCGCCAAGAGGACAAACAAGAGAATGGTGAAGTTGAGAGAGTTAAGGTTCTTTGCCATTTCTTTTGGTTTGCTTTGCCTTTTCTTAAACTTTTTTTTTTTGTTCTTTTTCTTGCTAATAGACTTAACTTTTGATGAGAGAAATCCATATGTGTGGTGATCTATTTATAGTTAAATTTTGTAACTTTGTTAAAATTGTTTAATCTCTCCTCTTATCTTTCAGGTTTTTCCAAGTTCATAGTGTCGCCACAATTGTGCATTGCCGTCTTTTTCATCACATATTTATTTTCCGAGTCTACTCTTGTTTTTATCTTAAATATATAATGAAATGGAAGGTCGTCGCTGTCTTAGTCGTTCTAACACAATTTTATATATACGTTTTCTCTTTAGTTTGACATCATTTTGTTTTAAAATGATATAGTTGTTGTCATCGATAGAGTAAGCACGAATCTTGTTTTTTTTTAACCGATAATGAAAAGGATTTGACATCATTAATTCATTAATAAAATTTAGGGTTTTAGCGACATTGCAGCATTCATGTCGACACTATCTCAGTTCTTTTGAGCATCTTCATTCCAGATGCGCTTCTTCCATTATCGTGGAGCTTTGGCTTCACAAGAGCTTCATATACATATTTTTTTGGGGCAAGGTATAACCCCAATTCAGCTATTTTAGCTCTTCTGTAAATAAAAACTTTTGAATTTTTTTTGTTTTTTNATTCATGTCGACACTATCTCAGTTCTTTTGAGCATCTTCATTCCAGATGCGCTTCTTCCATTGTCGTGGAGCTTTGGCTTCACATGAGCTTCATATACATATTTTTTTGGGCAAGGTATAACCCCAATTCAGCTATTTTAGCTCTTCTGTAAATACAAACATTTGAATTTATTTTGTTTTTATTTTTGCTAAAACTCATTTAGTATTTGAATGAATCACATTCATATGCAAAAAAAAAAGAAGACAAAGCTTCTTGAGTGTTACTATATAATTTTACATAAAATGACCCAAAATAATTTACCATATAAGCTTAATGTGAACCAGGGTTGGAGCACATATGATGCGTCAAAGGATCTAGATTCTTACGTTAGGTTGTGAATATAATAGCGCGCATCTACTTAATAATCTTGACTCTTCTTTCACCATTTTCATCGCCAATGTTTAAGAGTTGTCATTTTCATTGATGAGGAAGGCGAGATGGAAAGAATAAGATTGTGTGTTTTGAATCATAGAGCAATGTACCATCGTATTACTGTATATTGATGAGGAATAAATACATCGACACTTATAAATATATAGACGAAGCTCGTCAAGATATTGTACTACTATTATATGGTTAGAGGCAAATATATTTTATGTTTATACATATACCAGCACCATAACATGTTTACTCATCAATTAGTGGTTTGATTGTTCGAACTAGTTGTTCTGTTGGGGTTAAATAAGTACCGGCTAATCGGAAACAACATGAGGTTACACAAGATTTTCCCTTGATGTATTATTTGGAAACAAAAGAAACTTAACACACATGAAATATTCTCACATTCACATCGAGTGAGAACACAAGTTACATTTTGTAATTAAATGAGGTTTGTTTTAGATCTCATGGTTGTTGGTAGCAATGGCAGTGTTTGTCAATCCCCTCAACAAGTCCTTTACAGGCTGGAGGACTCCCATATGTGTATTTGCAACAGTTAAAGCAATCAGCATTTGTGCCGAGGAATGGGTCTGGCCCGCACTCGTCTAAGAACGTGGAGCATGTTTGAGCCTCGATGTTGAGGATTTCTACATGTTGACAAATTTCATCAAGATCATTAGCACAAGAAAAATAAAAAAAACAACTGCGAAGTAATAGAGATTTTCTTTTAAATTATACCAGTGGAAGCCATCAACAAGACAAGCAAGAGAACAGAGAAGCTGATGGAGTTGAGGTTTTTTGCCATTTCTTTGCTTTGGTTTTTCTTAGGTTTATTCGTTTTCTTTTTAATAAACTTAACTTTAGTGAGAGAACCCATATGTGTGGTGATCTACTTATAGTCAAAATTTTGTCATTTGGTGGTAATTGTTTAATTTCTCCTCTTTTCTTTCAGATTTTCCCAAGTTCATAATGTCACCACAAATGTACATTGCCGTCTGTTTCATTACATTTTATTCTCCAATTCAATCTCTTTTTTAAAAAACCATAACATTTCAATTTCCAAAAATGTATTAAAAATGAATTATGTTCCTAAGCACTTTAAAATTCCTCTCTATTGGATCTTTCTAGGTCAACTTTGGTTAAAAAATGCAACAATATCTGTCTTCAGTATTCGTTAATTATATATATGGATGTACACATACAGAATATGAAAAACAATATATATCCTCTCAAATAAATATATTATAATCTTTACCAACCGGTTGAACTCTATGATCCCATCCTGAGTAGAATGTTGACATAACGAAACCATAAATTCTCTTTTTAATCACCACCGATATATATATATATATATAATCACATATATTGATATACAAATTTTAGCTAGAGTAAGAAAAGTCAGAGAAAACAGTCTTTAATTTGGTTATGTCGACAGTTTAAGTAGCCAATCTCATGAAAAATAAAAACAAAAACTATTAAGAGATGTAGATCTCCTTGAATATATGGATATAATGCTATTAGGAATGTTATTATTTACGTATATAATCTTATTGTTAAATAGGTAGATTTCCTATTTTATAATACGTAGAGAACTTGTGGATCAAGTTTAGCATTTGTATATATATGCCTAATGGCTAATCAATAAAACTTGAGAAAACCATTTACTACTTCTAGGTTTCTCCAAATTTGACAAAAACTTCATTGAAACTGAGAAAACATACAAAGTCTCATGAAAAACAAAGCAAAAATTCACAAATCTTATGTATGATTTTAAGTGCATGTATTTGCTTTTCTTCATGATACGTGCATGGTATTAAGCATAGTGCTTTTTTCAATGTCCATAAAAACAGTTGTAACTAGTAAGCATATATAAGCAAAATGGAAATGATGCATGTACACAATTTTTTTTTCCACCATGCATGTACACAATTTATTTTTCTTTCGAAATATTGGCTTAGGAATTGTCCGGACGGTAGATAAATTTGATAGAATTATTTGCGTGCCCCCCTTAAATACATGGTACGTAGTTCAATGTAAGGTCATTCGAGTGTGAATCTACTCTTGTTTTTATTTTGCTTACAGAAATAACATAATAATCATCTATATTTTTTTTAGCATGACCCATTCATCTAAAAAATTGATATTACCGTTTAAGTCTATACCTCAAGAAATGGTAAATATTTATAGAGAATCTTAATTATATGGAACAAAATTTGAGTGTAGGCAGGAATGAAACGAGCTAGGAACACAAACACAAAATGATTTAAGTATTTAATATGAAACAACATGAGATTATACTGTGGAGCAAGCAGTGACAAGATTTGCTCCTGGTGTTTTATTTGGAAGCAAAAGAAACTTGAACATATATAAACCCTAAACCAAAGTTTAATCAAATCTTCGTATAAAACAAAGTCACAATCGTATAAGTCAAGAGTCACAAGTGAAGAGTTACAATTCTCGTTGTTGGTGTTGTTTCAGTTATGTTCTTTGAAGTCTATATAAATTTTTTGTTTGTGTTGTAAAACAATCAATAAAAGTTGTGTATTTGATTATCAGAAATCGTGATGAGTCTGTTTCTCTTTCTTTTTCTCTTGAAAGTTCTTAGTCTCTCACACTTTGAATCAAATTCCAACAAATTGATTGTATTGTCCAAGTATATGTATACACCTCAAGACGTGGTAATACTTATAGAGAATCTTTTGGGATAGGAACTTGAATGTTAGCAGAAATGAAATGAGGAACACAAACACAAAATGAGTTTTAAGTATTTAGAATGAAACAACATGATCTTACATTTGGGGGCAAGCAGTGACAAGCTTTGCGCTTAATGTTTTATTTGGAAAGGAAAAGAAACTTGAACATAAACACACACAGGTAATGTCCTCACACAGAGTGAAAACACAATTACACTTGGTAATTATATGATGAGGTTATTTCAACCCTCATTAGTTCGAGTAGCAATGGCAATGTTTGATGGTTCCCTCAACAACCGCTTTACAGACCGGAGGACTTCCCCAAGTGGTTTTGCAACAGTTACAACAATCAGCATTTGTACCTGTGTATGGCACCACCCCACACTCCTGATAGAACTTAGGGGTAACACATGCTGTAGCACCACATATCTGAGCCTCGCTCTTCTGGATTCCTAGATGTTGATGTTGACATAATTATCAAGATCATTAGCACAAGATATTAAAAAAACAACTACAAAGTAATGATAGAGAATTTTGATATATTAATACCGATGGAAGCCGCCAAAAGGACAAGCAATAGGATGCTGAAGCTGTTGGAGTTGATGTTCTTTGCCATTTCTTTTGGTTTTGCTTGGAGTGTTCTTAAACTTTTTTTTTTTGGTTCTTTTTCTTGCTAATAGGCTTAACTTTTGATGAGAGAAATCCATATGTGTGGTGATCTATTTATAGTCAAATTTTGTAACTTTGTTACAATTGTTTAATCTCTCCTCTTATCTTTCTGGTTTTCCAAGTTCGTAGTGTCGCCACAATTGCGCATTGCCGTCTTTTTCATCACATATTTATTTTTCCAAGTCTATTCATGTTTTTATCATGCTTTTATCTTAAATATTCAATCAAATGGAAGGTCGTCGCTGTCTTAATTGTTGTAACACCCTTTTTATATATACGTTTTCTCTTTAGTTTGACATAATTTTATTTTAAAATGACATAGTTGTTGTCATCAATAGAGTAAGCACGAATCCTGGACTTTTAAAACTGGCAATGAAAAGGATTTGGCATCATTAATTCATTAATAAAATTTAGGGTTCTAGCGACATTGCAGCAATTATGGCGACACTATCTCGGTTCTTCTGAGTATATTCATTCCAGATGCGCTTCTTCCCTTCTCATGGAGCTTTGGCTTCACATGAGCTTCATATGTACATTTTTTGTTAGCAAGGCATAACCCCAGTTCAGATATTTTAGCTCTTTAATTGAATACAAACATATATATATATATATATATATATATATATGGTGCTAAAACTCATACAGTATTTGAATGAATCACNAAAAAAAAAAAAAAAGACAAAGAGCTTCTGGAGTGTTACTATATAATTTTACATAAAATGACTCAACATGATTTACCTGTAAGTATCTGGCAAGTTTTTTTAATTTAAAAAAACTCACTTGTGGAAAGATTAACTAGAAGGGATAAGTATAGTCTAGAGATGCGATCAATTAAATGATTGATGAATGTCTAGTGATTCACCAATACCTGAACCAGATTTGGAGCACATATGATGCGACAAAGGGTCTAGATTCTTACGATAACTTGTGGGTATAATAGTGCATCTAGTTAATAATCTTGACTCTTTCACCATCTTCATGGTGAACGTTTAAGTTGTATGATGTACAATTCCATTCGTAATGTTTATAAAATTTTGCAGGAAGACTTGTCGTTTCCATCAACGAGGAAGGTGAGAAGGAAAGAAAAAGAATGTGTGTTTTGATGGATCAATGTACCATCGTATATTGATGAGAAAAAAAATACATCAGACACTTATAAATACATAGACGACACTCGTCTAGATATTGTACTGCTATTATGGTTAGACACTTAGAGGCAAATGGATGTGTTAAATAATATGTTAATAGCAACTATATGAATTTGTTTTTGCATTGTAAATTTCTGAACAATCACTTAGCTCGCCTACAACTAAATTGTAATCACTCAAGAACACTTTCTAAAAGGCCATACCTAATCACTCAAACGCTTCACCAAGTCTTGTAATCATGTTATACTCCACGATGTTGGTCAATACTTATAGAGAATTTCCTGGGACAGAAATTTAAATGTAGGCGGAAATGAAATGATCAACACAAAACAAGTTTAATATTTAAAATGAAACAACATGAGTTTACACAAGATTTTCCCTTGATGTATTATTTGGAAACAAAAGAAACTTAAC
>OVAP01005617.1:0-12814 GCA_900406295.1 Aurinia saxatilis | reverse complement strand
AAAAAAATTCTAATGAACTCATTTGGGGTTCACCAATGGTGATGCTCTAAAGTCTCATAAATTTTATGAGACCCAACAATTTTTTATTAATATTTTATCTTTCCATAATTTTTTATATTTGTTGTGAGACTCATACAAGTCTCAGCATTGAGGATGCACTAATGCGTGATTTGAAGAAACGACAGAGAAGAGAAACGGTGAAAAAGATATCAGAGTGTGTAAATTCGAAGAGACGGTGGACATAGAAAGAGTCGTCAATTAATGACGTCATGTGGGAAAAGTAGGGGTGGACACTTCGGTTTTAATTCGGGTTCGGTTTAGATATGATTCAATTTGAATTTATTTCGGTTCGATCTAATTTGGTTCCGCTTTGATTCAGTTTCAAAAACATAAAAAATATATAACCAATAAAAATATGCATAATGAAGTTAAATATAACTGCTTTTATGTCATTGTTAATTGTAAAACTAAAACCTAGTGCTTGATTGTTTGGACTATAAGTCTTTCTTACAGCTCTTTTTGCTAAAAAGTAGTAAATATAAACCACTTATGTTGTAGTTTAGTTTTAGAGTTACAGCTTTCTAAAAAAAATCTGCAGAATTTTTACGAGTCAAGTTTTAGTTTTGTTTTTTCAACTTACAACAAAAAGAGAAAAAAAATTTGCTGCTATAGATGACAAATTTGTACAGCTTTATCATATGAGTTGTACAAGTTATTTATCAATTATAATTTATAAAAAGGGTTAGTTAACAAACAAAAAAAATAGATCAATTTTATCATATTCATTTGGAAATTTATTATTTACAGTTTTGAAATAATATAATTTTATAAAATTAATTTTACCATATTCTAACTAATACAAAAATTTGTATAATAGACAAATAATATATTTACACACATTACCAATCATATTTTGCATTTAAAATACTTAAATACTTACAGTGAAGAATTTACAGCTACAACTAACAAACCTACAACAACGGATCTACAGTTATAACCAACATACCTACAAAATAAATTCTGCAGCAAAATATTTACAGCTACAGCTAACACACCTACAACAAAAATTGTACAGTAAAAAACTTACAGCTACAGTCCAACCAATCGGCCACCTAATCTATATTAACAGCAATTCTAAAAAAAAAAAAATAGAACATAAATTAACGGAAACAAAGCAACATCAAACTAAAATAGAAACTGTTTATTCTATAAGAGTAATATAAAGTCAAGTCACAAGACAAAGAACCATAACAAAACTAATACATGATTAATTTTATTAAGTAATGAAAACAATCTATTCTATAAAATAATATTTTTTTCTAGCGCATGGTTAATATATTAGTATTAACTATAGTTAATTATTTAATATAACTAAAAAGCACATTGAATTATCGGTTTGGTTTACACACGACCCGATCCGACCCGTTCTGAATGAAGAAAAGTCAACCCAAATAATTTGTATATAGATTTTGGGTCAGTTTGGATTCGGATGGGTCGGATCGGTTCGGTTAAAATGTTCACCCCTAGGGAAAAGAGCAAACGTCATGTGGGAAAAGGGAAAATTGGATTTATCACATGGGCTCATGGCAATCCATACAAGCTTAAATTTGTGATGCCAAAATCTATTATAACAATGATGGCAATTTTCATAATTTCCATTAATTGCATAAAATATTTTATATAACAAAAAACACTAATAAACAAAAAATAAGATGAGACCACCTTATCTCTCTAAACAAAAATTTTTCTAATTTAAGGTTAATTGTGTCATTAAAAATAGATTTAATGAAAAAAGTCTTTTAACTCGATCTTTTCGTAAGTTTATCCTCGACATTAGAAAAATGCAAGATAACCTTTAAACTAAACTGTATAATATGGGTTAAAAATTATTAAACCAAAAACCACTCAAAATGTTTCTTTGGCGTGTTTTATCAGGGGCCATTGTTGTATCGTCACAACTTTCTCGACGTGGTACAACGCCATCAACGAACTATCTTTTGTGTCAACAAGGAGTCGAAACAAAATCTCATGCTTTGTTCGAACGTACGATGGCTCAAAAAAAATTTTCCCTGGCACATGTGCTGTTACCAGAGATGGGTTTTACGCAGTCGATAGAGGAAAACTTTGACTATTTGTTAAAGTTGCAATCAAATCAAGGGATCTCGGTTCAGATACGAAGAGTTATTTTGTGGTTGTTGTGGAAGATTTAGAAGAAAAGGAATCATATTCTATATGCTCAAACTTAAAGAGATGTTCATGTTCAAGTACAAGAAGCTTTCGAAGAAATGGAATTGTGGTTTCAGGTGTGCAATCAGGAAGAAGAATTACCGAGGTCAAATCAGAATATACAGAGCTCGGAGAAACTGGCGCAACGTAAGAACTAGCTTGAGGATCAATCGAGAGGTTTTGAAGCGCTTGAGACCTAGAAACTAGCTTGTAGCTCAATCAAGAGGTTTTGAATCTCTTAAGACCTACTTGGATCAATCAAGAGGAATTTAATCAACTCTTAAAACCAACTTCTTATTTGATAAATTTAATCAAATCAATACAAGGGATAGAGAATACTATTCTCCCTCAAAAGTATAAGCTCTCTTTATTAATAATCAATAAACTGAATAATACAATAGGCCTAAAGAGACTATTTATATAAAAAACCATAAAATCCTAGAATCGTAGGAAACCCTAAAATAATAAAATAGAAAAACCACTAAAATACATAATAAAAAAATAATACATATATGTCTTAATAATTGTAATAAATGCAATTATACGCTGCATTGGAAACTATGGGTGTCGCCGCCAGAAGGTTTTACCAAGAGTAATGTCCATGTTAATTGGCGAAATGGTTCCTAACATGTGGGCGGGTCTCGGGTATTACGAGATCATTTTGGACAGGTTGTTTATCATTTTCGGGAGGCTTTTACTCCGGTTTTAAACCGAATTTTTGCCGAGCTCAGGAGCATTATTTGGATTCTACATGGCTTGCTGGATCTTCATGTTGAAAATTATCATCGAATCTGACTGCTATGCTGCTATCGAAGTTATTACCAAGCCTAGTCTATGGCCGAAGTATAAGATATTGATCTCTACTATTTAGGAACTTACCCATAATTTTGATGCAATCTCATTTTAGTGGGTACATACGGATGCTAATTCCATTACTCAAGACATAGCTCGAAGTATTATAAAGGATGGTCGTTTTCAATCTTATTGAACACTTGAAGATCATTTGAAGATGCATTGTGGTTACATGATAGATTAGCTCGCAAAGCAAAAAAAAGCAACTAAATATTTTTTATTTAAAAATTAGGTTGCTAGTTGAATGTTTTGTTTTGATATTAGACACTAGTAGTGTTGACAACTTAAATTGTATCAGGCATTGTCCATTCATCACACGATTAAAAAAAAACAATCATTTTTCAAACTATGTTCTAAAACCACCCGCTACCTCGTTTAAAATTCAAAATTCACCTAAATTTACTATTTCTAATTTCTTTGGAAATGCAATTAATAAAATTTAAAAGCCAGAAAGATACTCCATAAAAATTGTAAACTTATTTACATCCGACCAGCTCGACAAGCTTTATTTTTGTCCTAATTTACGAGACGTGCCAAGTTTATATAAAACTGGATGTCGCTTACATAGATAGCGTAACAACTGGGCCCAGTTTAACTAGAACTGCTCACTGCCTCACTCAATTATTATAGGTAGTCAAGTAAAACTGTGGTAATGAGTTGATATCGTTACCACATCTCTCCTATACGGTTTACGGGGAAACTTATGACTTCATATTCATGCTCAATTTTCAGAGGTGATTCCTTGGAAACAGGTCGGTCTTCAGACCATAGCTCCAAGTTAACGGCTCCACAGTCCCAGTGGACAATACATTTGAAGACCTGACCAACATTGAACCTGTTTACTAGCCCTAAGTTAAGGCTCTTGTCCACCAACATCCATTCACCTGAAAAGCACAGAAGAAGATTGTTCACAAAAAAGTTAAACGATCCATGTGTTTCAAGAGTTGTTCCTCATGCAAAAGGGTTCATGAGTAATGTTGATCAATAAAGAAATGTTTTTCACAGGATAAAGCCAAGCCTCTGCTCGTGGGATATTTTGTTCTTCCGTTAAGTTGTTCCTCACTATTCTTTCTATGTTGGCTATTGGTTAGAACATGAGAAAACTAATACGAAGAGTGTATAATTACTTACCATTTGGGAGGTTGTTTCTTTCATATAACTTCTCTCCCGAATCTGGCCAAACTTCATGCTTCGAACCATCAATCGATGTAAATGACACAAATGATTCAGTTGGATGCATAAGACAGAAAGTTGGATGGACTCTTAAGCATACCAGTCTGCAGATTAACCAACAACAGAAGAGGATTCAAGCATCTATATATCAGCTGCAAGGAATAAACCTCCTAACAATCTGTACACAACCTATTTTCTACAAACCCTGCTTAAATTACACAAGTAAATTACTACAGATTGGTTTTTCGCTGTTCTGCTACGGTAGTAACCTTGCAAGAGTGGCCTTGACTTAAAAAGTTGCAAATGGTCTTAGGTATTTTAATGTGGAAATTCTATCTGATCTTAGAACGATGTAGATGACCTCTTGCAAAAACATAGGCATGGTTGCAAAAACGGAAAGCGTGAATCAAGTAGGCAGACAAACCTTGAATATCCTCCAGAACCAGCACCAACACTACGGGCTTCAATGGTAGAGGCAATTCGAAAAACCCGCAAACAGTCTTGTGGTATGGTGAGTTTACGCCGAAGTACCAGTCCACCACCTATATCACCTTCTAAAAAAAGAGCCTCTTCCTCTCCAGCATGTTCCAAATCCCTCCTACACAAGATGTAACAATTAAATCAGTAACAGAATAATAATTATGCAGAAGGCGCTGCCTGCCATTATAGAGGAACCGATGCAGCAGGGGGGAGTTGTTACCCCACTGTATGTTATTATCAACATGAAATATGTATGTGTGAGGAAGATCATTAAAGTAAACTCACTCAACAACATTATATTCCTCGGTACAACCAGCTGAGCGGTACTCAGTACCACTATACTCTTCATAACCATTGATATCTATCCTGCTATGAAGCCATTGAACTCCTACAAATTGTAATCAACCAAAATTTCAGCCTCCTCAGATTCTAAAAAAGTTAACAGGGGATTAACCCGGTCAACAATTAACCATGAGCCTATTTTTAAGTCATAAGAACTTCTACCTCGGTGAGTAATTTCATCTAATTCAGTATAGCAGAAAATATACGTAAAAGTCATCACAGCAGAAGAAGATTAGTGAGAAAGCTAATATTATATGAAAATTTGAGAACATATAGAGAAAAAACGTCTTTTTCAGTCAAATGCTTTAGCAGTTAAGAACTGTGAATATTGTTTCTCGGTATTGAAGCTGACATTGTTTCCTTCACAGAAACAGAACCTGTAAAAGATCCTAAGCCTTCTCCAAACGAATGTTGAAAGTAACATGTTCATAAGAGTTCTGAAACTTTTTCAAGCTTTAATAGCTAAGGAAATACAGGTTTTTTTCTTTCTTTTATATTACCTGATGGAACATGTGTCATAGATAATATTCTTCCACCAATCCAAGGAACTATATTAAGTTTCCAATCTCCGCTGTTTAGCTCAACTGGCTCTCTTGAAAGTTCCATCCCCTTATGTCCAGGTAGCACGTCCTTCTCAGGTATCAGTTTTGTATTTTCTACATTTCAATACACATGGAAGACACTATGCAAGTAAATAATTATGAAAAATTAGAATTCGAGTGTAGCTAATCCATAATAGAAGAATCAGATGAATATGTTTACTCAGATGGGTAACACAAACTCACAAAGAGAGTAGTTGCTATACTCTGCAAAAGTCTACTGAAGCATGCAAATTTCCATTGAACTAAAGGTGTTATTTGAAGGCAGACCACATCTCGGTTAACACAGTACACAATATAGATGCTTTGAAAAGCTAACAAATGTAATAAGTTACTATAGAGAACTAGAAGACTGCAGAGGACTAAAAATCAGTAGTATTGCATCTCAATAACTACAAACTTGGCTATATAAGTAGCTACAGACATATCAAGAAGATGAGATATACCCATATGACGTTTAAAGCGCTCATTGCTCGTGGATATTAACGATGAGACTTCACTTTCTGAAGGGACCTTAATCTGGATAATCTCTCCATCCATTCCCCAAGCATCAAGCTGTTCAGCATTATGTAGATTCAAATGTTTTGGAGTTATAGTTACGACAGAAATATTTAACAAGAGTAAGAGCAGTACCATTGCACCGCCTCCTAGTAATAGATGGACATGAATATGACGCTTTGGCCTCTGCCATTCTCCTTCAGTTTTTAGAACCTTCACAGTAACAACGGAAGTGTGTCGCTCAGCAATATAGTAAGTAAGTAGATATCTGCCTTTGGTGTAGCCATATCCATCTCCGTCATCTTCAAAAAGGAGTCCTACAGCTTTCCCTGACAGAAAAAAAGGATAATAATTTATTGTTCTGCTGATTAAAAGAGTCACAAAATGAACATAAGAGCTGACAAGACAATCCACAAAATTTACAGAGCCCAATACAAGAACTTGACATTGGGCATATTAGGAATTATAAACTGTTGAGAATGATCATAAAGGTCAGTCTAACATGCGCATCTAAAAACTGCGTTACTTAAGCATTTAATAAATATAAAATTTTGTGCACGCTACAAGAAAATAGCAAAAGAAATTCCAAGAGTAATTGTTACACTAACATTTATTCCCTATCCCGGATTTTAGGACTGGCAAAAGCAATTTTTTACAACACCATTTATAATTTTTCCAAGAATTTCAGCAACCGGATACTTGTCTGATAACAAAGTTCAACAAGACAAATAGAAGCAAAATTGAAAGTGAAGATACAATAAAAGCATATCTCTTTTGTCTGAATTAATAGCCCAACTTACCATTTTCATCTAATGACACGAGCAGGGTTACGTCATCTGACAGACTAGATTCCCCAACATGTTGATGTGGAGGACCCATTGATATGATGGATCCACCTTTTAAATATAATGTGGGCAAATCCTAACATCAAGAGCGGAATAACCAACATGTAGAAAACATAAACAAATTAAAACTTTTTCCCCAGCAGAAGAGGAACTGAAAGTATCAACAACCATACCGGATGTGAATCTTCAAAATCAAACCTCAACCAAGTTCCTCTGGGAAATATCTGCTGCAACTCGTGTGATCCCTGATTAGATAAAGTGCTAGACAATGATAGAAACAAACCAAATATAACTTGATGAGTATAGATAATTGGCAGTTTATTATTAGAGAGCAATTGGGATAAATAATTAACATGTGTCTTCAAAACTCTTACACTAAATGAGTTAAAAAAGTGAATGGTTTATAAGGTGCAGATTTATGATAGCAGCAATGTTACTCTGTTGTGACTATCAGAAAATGTTTGCTTTTAGAACACCTCCATAACCAAACTTGTAAATTGGCGTCAATCATTATGCCCAACAAATGGTACTCCTTACTTCCAAAATGCTAAAACCTTCTAAATCTAATCACTTGTACAAAAACCTTACTCATGCAGCATAGAAATACTTGTGAACACAGTCACATAAAGAGTGAACTCATGGCCCGACCAAAAAAAAAAAAGAGTGAACTCATGGAATTTGACACCTTTGATAAAACAGAAGCAAAATTCTGAAAATCAACATATCAAAATGGAAGATCCATAATGCCATCTCTAAATGGGCAGAAGATAACCTTGCATGAATAAGAAGCGGACCCAAAAGAAAGGCATTTTCCACTGTCCTTAGCCGGGAATCTTCAGGATCTGCATAAACGAAGACAAGGAAGAAACAAAGAGCATAAGATATAACTGTATAAGTTCAAGAGATGGAATAAATTATTAAGCCTACCAGCAAAGAAGATCGGAGCCGCAACTGGAGCACCAGTTGTATGGGCAACGTAAAATAGGGTGTAAAAATGTGGTAGGAGTTGGTACCGCCTCTTCAATGCGGCACGACAGACTTCCTCACACTAATCAAATGACTTCAGTCAATAAGAGATAAAATAAATCCACAAAAGAGATTGCAAATTTACAAGTAGTTGCAGGTTCTCTGGAGAAGAATTTATATTTTTCCGTGCATATCTTTCTCAGGTCAATCTTTCTTATTTCTAATAATAATAAAAATGGAGTAATGTATGCCGGAAAAAAAACACAGAAAAAGCAAAAGTAATGTTCAAATAACTCTTATAAGATTTGAAAGCAAGAAACCACCTCTTCTCCGAAGGACCATGGTTCATGGTCATCAGTCCCAGCCTCAGAATGACCACGGCAGAAAGGAAACATAGCTCCAACGCCCATCCAACGTCCAAATAGCCGCGGAGTTGCATTGCCAGCAAAGCCACCTATATCTGGCCCCGATAAGGGCTGACCACTAAGCCCCTGAAAGCAATTCAATGTCTCATAGTTATAAGGTATTGCAGATTGTTTATTTCTGGCATGAGCAAGAACAACTGTATTGCATCATATAGTTCTTCTCCAAAATAGAGAAATACAGTTAAAAAAAATTACTCATTACTGCTGTTAGCTCTACGACAGTGAAAATTTTTATAGATTATGAGCAATACCAGCGTTTAAAAGAACAGAAGACAATTTCTGATGTAAAAAATCGAGCAAAAACAAATTTTCATGATACAAAATCATAAAGTCCTCAAAGCTTAGTATAAATTAAGAGCTTTAAGAGCAGAAAACAGATTAACGTTAATATAAAAAATGACGATCACATTCATTCTTATAGTTTTGTGATAAGGATGCAGTGGAGTTTTAAAATTCTTACCAGCTGAAGTACCATTGATATAGACATATGTAGATGCTCCCATGTGGAAAGGTTATCTCCTGTCCAAGTTGCAGCATATCTCTGGCTACCTATGAATCCGGCCCTTGTCAATACAAAAGGTCGCTTATTCTTATCAGCCAGCTCCATCCCTTCATAAGTTGACCTTGCCATCAGCATCCCGTAGACCTGGCCAACCGAAAATATTGACAAAGTCAACTTGATGTGCCTAGCATCATACCTGCAATATGCACAAATACAACTACAGCAGGTACAAAAGGTTATATCTTTAAGACAAACGTATCTACTATTATAGAGCAGCTACTTTTTACTCTTGACGCACTTCAATTGTCCTATGTTTTCAGAAGGATCAAAGCTAGGTCCTTCCTTGTCTTCACAAATTTATTTATCTAGAGACCCTCAGTGTAGATATCCATAAGAAAGTTTTAGGAAGCCGCAAAATAATTTTAAGAACCATACAGAGATAAGTAATAGTAGTATACTTGTATGTATTGGTCTATTACTCTGGAACAGTGATATAACAAAAAAAAAAGCCAAGGCCCCACTGAATATTTATATAACTAGGATAACTTCAGAAATGCATAGAGAATTTGAAACTCGAGTAGTAAAAGAAGAAATACATTGTGGTAGTGTGAGTGGTTTTGAACACCTCCAAGCTCATCATCTCCTCTGTGAATGTTGTTCTCAGGCATTGTCTTTGTCACGACCTGGACATTAAAAAACGACCACATGTAAATTGGATAAAGATTCTGCTTAGGAAATAATAAAGAATGAGCAAAATATACAAAAGTTACTTTGAAAATTGCTGGCTCATTCATATCATTCCATATACCATCAACGCCATTTGAAACAAAGTCCTTAACCAAATTAGCCCACCAAGAGCGAGCTTCAGAATTTGTATAGTCAGGGAAGACGCAAGGCCCAGGCCATACTTCACCTAATGATACCAAACATAAAACTTCAGCAATTTTGAATATACATCAAATTAAGATGACAAGTACAAGACATATAAACCATAGCACCAAAGTAATTTACCAGTAAAGGGCTTTCCATCTGTTCGTTTAATCCAAACATCAATTTTACTTCCACTATCGTAGACATAATAACCTTCCTCCTGCTTTATTCCAGGGTCAAGCATCCAGATCGCTTTGAAACCATTATTATGGAGATTTTCTGTGAAACCACTAGGATCCGGAAAACGCTCCTGAAAATATTATTCCATAAATTTCTTATAATGTTAGTACCCAATACTTATAAAGTCTATGGATACCCTAATAAGCACTGATAATAAAGTACTTGGGACTAAACGAAGAAACATGCCTTGTCGAATGTGAAACAACGAAAACCATCCATGTAGTCAATATCCATCCATATTACGTCAGACGGAATCTTTTTGTCACGAAATGTTTGAGCTATCTGCAATCATCAAACAGCAATGAAAAGCATGACAGGATGGCCCAAAATTTTATGTACTAACCAGAAACTATCATTTTTTCATCAGTTTTACCAAACAGCCATTATACGAACGAAACCACTTACCTCGATTACTCGCTTGTCAGACATATAACTCCAACGGCATTGGTGGTAGCCTAATGCCCACTTTGGAGGCATAAAAACAGTTCCTGATAAGTAGAAAGTATAGCTTATTTTAAGAAGAATAATTTTTACTACAGAAAGGTGACAAGAGAAATAAACTAAACACAAAACAAATTTCTAAGAGAAATATGTCACTATATGAAAAGTTTCAATAGCATGAACAAGAACGATAAAGATGCTAAAAGAAGAAGAAGCACTATACCAACCGCATGCGACAAAGACTCCAAGACAGCAGTGGGTGAGGAGAATGGACCAAATGTGATTATCGGATATGATGTTGGGGCTATAATTCTTATGATTCCCTCTTTCCTTAGATCGATCTAGACAAGAAAAGAAAACATGTTCTACAATGAAAAGGATAGATAACATTGGAAAGGGGTTCCACAAAAGAGGGGTGAAGCCGCTCAGATACCTCACACTTTCGAGTTGTATCAGCAAGAACTCCAAGTGTTTCTCCAGTTGGAAGGACAACTAGTACCCATGGATGTGACTGGTACAGTGAAGTGGTTCCAGGGCCATATCCCCATGCATCAGTGTTCCATGTAAAAACCTGAACATTTACGCTAGGAAAATTAATTAGGTGAAGTGAAGAGATGATGGGTGTAGAGTGAATGACTCACCCGCTTCCCTGTTCTCTCCAACTGACCACTAACTTCTCCCGTCCCATAAAAGGATGTGCCAGGAGAAAACTGCATAACATGTTAACATGAAGTGAACTACTAGTATGTTCCTGGATAATGTATAAATCACATTGTAAGAGTAGTTAGGAATACAGAGAAGCTAACCTCAAATGTGACAACTTGTTGCTCGTGGAGACAAACACAAGTAGGAGTATACGCTGGAACATTGTGACTTATGATTGGCACTTCCCGGTCTTTGCTATTCTTAAAGGAAACACTTGGAAATGCAGTCTTCCTATGATCCACGGAAGAGTCAAACCGGAAAACCCCGTGCTCCAAGATTGGCTCAAAAATCATAGAGGTTGTAGCCGGGTCAACAGTTTCCGAGCTTTCCCCGGTTATAGTCATCTTAACTAGAGATTTGAATCCCTTCCTTCTGCATGCAAGGTGGTTGTAGCAGTAAGTACTCCTTGAATAAACCCTTTATAGTTCTGTTTGACATTTTTCCAGGCATAAAGAAAGAATTAGTCTCCATGGACCAAACATTCAAAAGCAGAGAAGTTTTTGTAGGCATCATTTTAGTTTTAGGTCAACAAGGTGCTGATATCAAAAACTAAATCCAAGATGCATAGGCGCATGAGGTCACGAGACTCTTTGGCAAGGAGTTTGAAACGAAAATTAACAACGGAAATAGCTAATCCAATAATAGAGTCGATCGAGAACTGGAGGTGAAACGTATTGTCATCGAAGCCGTGTGGAGATGGACTGAATTGATACCGGAGGTTGATACCGTCGAGCTCAGGCGGAGAGGCGATGAAGAAGAGTCATTTCATAATCGGTAAAGATTTTAATGATCCAGAAGTCAAACTATATCCGATGATGAAAAGCAAAAGGGAAAAGCAAGGAACCTGACGACGAGGGCAGGGGATCTGAAGCGATCTGTGAAGAACAAGGGAGACGCTTGAGCTCCGCTACTGAATGATGCTACTGCTACTTCCATTGCTCCATACTTTCACCTCTTTCCTTTTTCTTTACTTTTCATTTTCTTTTTGTTTTCACCAAATTGAAGTATATACATGTTCGTGTTAGTTCCAATAAACCAAATTGGACAAATCCACACCACTCAAATAATCGATTCCAAACCGATATCATATATCAAATGAAAAACAAAATTTATTAAAAAAATTCATATTCTTCTTTTCTTTTTTTCAACGTGTGGAATGTCTGATCAGAAACTGTATCAAGTTCATTTGAGCCTATTTGATTGCGTGCACGATGATGCGCTGCTGTGTTCGATAATCTTGCTGTCCACTTGAAAGTGATTGATATGAATTTCTCAGCTTAGCTTCCAATATCTCGAATCTAATTATGTAGGTACAAACTGAGTTGTCCTTCATTGAGTCTTGAATGTATGTAGAACTTTATTGTCTCTTCGAATATAAGTTAGAGACATATATCAAGATACACAAAACAAACAAGTATAGCCAATAAAATTGATAAGACTTTGGATTAACAAGAATNGGTTTAGAAAATAACTCAAAACTAAACTCCAAGTCTCAATACTTTGATCACAACTCAATCAATAGTATTTATAGGCTAGCACAACTTTGTTATTTGTCTTTTCTTAGAATTAGACAACTTTTCAATCCTAAATGGAAAACATATTATTTCCATTATCCTAAACCGACTTGTTTATGGATAACTTGGACAGCAA
>OVAP01005616.1:0-12817 GCA_900406295.1 Aurinia saxatilis | reverse complement strand
AGATCTCAAGGTGTACAAGAAGAAAGAGCTCTTGGTGTTTTCTCTCAAAGAGATAAGGATAAAAATCCAGCTTATGGTACAAAAATAGCAGCTAATAGGTATTTAAAGGATAAGATAAGAGTTTGGTAAAAAGAGATTAAGATAAGGTCAACAGAAGAAGACAAGGCTTNAGTTTGGTAAAAAGAGATTAAGATAAGGTCAACAGAAGAAGACAAGGCTTCGTCTGACCAAAATATCGGGCACCCATATCGGGTATTACCCGATATTTTGGTACATGGAGAAGTCGATTTCCAAGCCATCTTGTAGTGCATCCATATCAGGTACCCATATCGGGTGGTACCTGATATTTTTGCACATGGGAAAATCTTGAATCCACGAGCAATCTTCAGCCTCCATATTACCCATATCGAGTGGTACCCAATATTTTTGCACACGGAGATCAACTTTGGTTTTCTTCACTTCCTTGACTCCTCTCTTGCTCAGTTGCTCATCCATTTGATCCTTAAGAACCCTCCATCTCTATTGATAAGTGGTGTTTTGGGCATGTTTTAACCCTCTTTTTACATGTCTTTTAGCTTTGTTTCTTAACCATTTGTGTTAGTTTGTTGCATTTTACTCACTTTGCACATCTTAGCTCGCATTTAGGACTTTGTCTTGCATTCTTGTATTTGCATTGCATATTTGCATGGTTTTAGGGTCTTTTGGAGCTAAATGGACATTGAGGACACTTGAGGATCAAATGAATGAGCAAGTGAGCAAAGAGTACAGTCAAGGAAGTGAAGAAAGCCGAGATCAAGTCTTTTGTACCATATCGGGCGTGCCCGATATGAGTGGTCAAAGTGATGCACGAGTGAAGAACAAAGTCCATGTGCATCCATATCGGGCACCACTCGATATTGATGCCCGATATGGAGCACCAGAAGATGGCTTGCTCGAGAACAAAATCCCTATCTCACCATATCGGGTAACACGCCAACCAAGCCGGTCCATCATCTTCTCAACCTCCTCCTTTCTAATTCCCAAAAGTATCTTCTAAAAACCTTTGTATTCAATATTTGCATTCACTTTCGGTTTTTATTTTGATTTTGGTCCTCTCTTCTAAATTTAAATATTCAGTGGGACGATGAAGTTTAAGTTTCGGGGAAGGGCCTAGTATCTAATGACTATCTTAGTTTTTATGTTTTCTTTATTTGCATCAACATTTTATCTTTTATAAGATTCGTAAGAATTTTAAAATTGTTCGGAAAAACCAAAAAGATTTTTCTTTTTTTTTTTACGATAAGGGACAATGATGAGATTGCTTAGAAATGCTAGATCCTTTAATTGCTTGATTAATTGTTTAGTAGCACTAGTTTTTAGCTAGGGAATTCGCGAAAAACTTGACTTTCACATCTTGCCACATAGTCTATATTCTGATGCGAGTGCGACTTGAAAGCTTTCCCTAGATTATTTGGACATTATTATTGACTAGTTTTCTCATTTATGGCTATTTGATCAACTTGTGAATTACCTTAAAATAATCAAGTCATCTTATCCTTTTTACCACTCTCTAATGTCTAGGTTAGCCACCTTCATCTTTAAGGTTGGTTATCATCCCCACCCTAAAGAACCTTAACCTCCTTTCAAGCCAACATTACTCTTGTGTTGTAGGCCCTTTCACATTTTCATAATCATGTTTAAAAGCTTTTGAGATTCGAAGTGACGAGTACCTTTCTTTCGTTAATAATTAGTCGCATTGGATAATCTAGGAGGGTTGCGAAATTGTTAGCCACTTGTGAGATTGTTGATGGGGATTGGTTTTCGCCCAAAATATTTCCTGCAAGCGCACAGGTCTCGCAGTAGTACTTTGGGATCATATCCACAGACAGCAGAGTGTACAGAGTAGCACGTCCAACTTCAATCGAGCTAAGTAGCAAAATGAAATGGTTTTGGTTACGATCGATAGGTCATATGAACTGATCGATCGTTTGCAACACGTTTCGGTCAATGGCAGATTATGCGGTCGATCGATCAATGCATGAAATGAATAAAACAAAATAAACGTGCGAAAATTCAATATTAAAAAGCGTTAGGAAGTCAGGTAATGCATCAGAGGATCATGGTTTGAATTATTCAGGGTAGTAATTATGTAAGTACTACTTTAGGCTATATAGTATCCGAGTTAGTTAACTCTAGCATCTATCCTTTCAGAAAGAGAACCTATGGGCTGATCAACCAATCAATCTAGGCATTATGTTCAAGAAATCAATCCTACTAAATTATATATATTAAAGCTTTCACTATCAAGTTCTGGATCTCTTACTCTAAGTGGTGTATTAGTAGCAGATTTATCCTAAGATTTATATTAAGTCCTGATATGAAAGTAAGCATATAAACTACTCATTACATAATCATATTTCCTATCTACCAAACCATGATTACTCCTAGCAAAATTCAATTCCTAACTAAAAGACTACTCAGAAAGAGAACCTATGGGCTGATCAACCAATCAATCTAGGCATTATGTTCAAGAAATCAATCCTACTAAATTATATATAGTAAAGCTTTCACTATCAAGTTCTGGATCTCTTACTCTAAGTGGTGTATTAGTAGCAGATTTATCCTAAGATTTATATTAAGTCCTGATATGAAAGTAAGCATATAAACTACTCATTACATAATCATATTTCCTATCTACCAAACCATGATTACTCCTAGCAAAATTCAATTCCTAACTAAAAGACTACTCAGAAAGAGAACCTATGGGCTGATCAACCAATCAATCTAGGCATTATGTTAAAGAAATCAATCCTACTAAATTATATATAGTAAAGCTTTCACTATCAAGTTCTGGATCTCTTACTCTAAGTGGTGTATTAGTAGCAGATTTATCCTAAGATTTATATTAAGTCCTGATATGAAAGTAAGCATATAAACTACTCATTACATAATCATATTACCTATCTACCAAACCATGATTACTCCTAGCAAAATTCAATTTCTAACTAAAAGACTACTCAGAAAGAGAACCTATGGGCTGATCAACCAATCAATCTAGGCATTATGTTCAAGAAATCAATCCTACTAAATTATATATAGTAAAGCTTTCACTATCAAGTTCTGGATCTCTTACTCTAAGTGGTGTATTAGTAGCAGATTTATCCTAAGATTTATATTAAGTCCTGATATGAAAGTAAGCATATAAACTACTCATTACATAATCATATTACCTATCTACCAAACCATGATTACTCCTAGCAAAATTCAATTCCTAACTAAAAGACTACTCAGAAAGAGAACCTATAGGCTGATCAACCAATCAATCTAGGCATTATGTTCAAGAAATCAATCCTACTAAATTATATATAGTAAAGCTTTCACTATCAAGTTCTGGATCTCTTACTCTAAGTGGTGTATTAGTAGCAGATTTATCCTAAGATTTATATTAAGTCCTGATATGAAAGTAAGCATATAAACTACTCATTACATAATCATATTTCCTATCTACCAAACCATGATTACTCCTAGCAAAATTCAATTCCTAACTAAAAGACTACTCAGACATATCAAAAGTAGACATAAACATAATGAAAATTGCTTGTATTAAAAGGGTTCAGAATAGCTTCTCTGGAAATGCAGAGATTACAGACTTCTTCCTTGAATCAATGATCAAAACAAATGAAACAAACCCACGTGGCATGATTTTCCTTGAAGCAATGATCAAACCCATGTGACAGCTAACTCACGTGGCATGATTTTCCTAACTCCTCACTTCATTCCAAAATAAAAATCTCCTTCATCCGGTCATGGACTTCTGATGTTGATTTGTTGGACTTGATAGAAAATGCCCATTTGCGACCTAAAATGCATTGTTTCACAAAAACACTTTGCAAACAGAAAAATGTGAAATCCAGTGGTTTATGTTTCAAATCAAATAGTTTCTTTGTTTAAAACACCAAAAAATCATATCGAAAAGTGGTAAAATATCATCACTATCAAATCCCCCAGACTTGGCTTTGTTCGTCCTCGAACAAACAACATGTTAAGAAGGGAAATAAGCTTGAAAAGTTAGGAACTTGCTTACTTGTACCACAACTCAGAGGCGCAACTTCGTGATGGTCATCTCGACAATCCTGCCAAAAGTTCTCATGTCATACTCCCGCCACAACTCTCCCTACTGGTCGAACAAGAATCTCAACCTGCAAATACCCTAAAGGTACAAAAATCTGACTTTATACATTCATTTATATTGCGTGAGCTTTCTTATTGGAAAATATCAGTTAGGTAAAACAGGCTAGGTGTGTAATGAGAGGGGGCTAATATTTAGAGGTGAGGCGAGTGTGTTTAGGGTTTACCGTACTAAAGAGAAATGCGATATGTTTGCAAAAAAAGCAAGAGAGATCGGACCGCTTGATGACACAGTTCCCCAATTTCTCTCTCCTTAGCTCTGCTCGTTTCTCCCCAGACTTAGACTCTTTTAAGGTAATCTAAATCTAAAGTCTTCTTGAACATCCTCGGACTCCTTTAAACGTTTTTCTCCTTTCTTCATTTTTGATCCTTGATTTCCCTCACCTTTTTGCTAAACAAATACGGATCATAAAGTTTTTTTTTTTGTTTACAATACAATTTTCACCATATATAGAAAGGCACAAATTTTACCCTCATTTTGATGAAGTTTTACTAGGGAAATCAGCCTTTAAACATTCTCTTTGAATCTTCGTGCATGTATTAAGATTGTGCATGCCCCTTTTTTTGCTAGTCTTCATGAGGGATTGGAAACTGCGTTGGTCTCATCTCTCCGGCCATTTTACACATACTGCATATAAGACAAGAAAGAAAAAGAGACTGCAAGGGGTTTGAAACGAGGTTAGGTTATGGGTGTGGTAACAACTTAAAAATACATTGACCATTCAGGATCAGCAAGAGAGTGGTAAAGTGGATAAGAAGTCCTGAATGGATTTGTTTTTCCAAGTCTAATACCTCCAGCAAGAAACATTTATAATCCGGTTTAGGTCCAAATAAAATAGAGTAGGAAATTAGAGTTATTAAAGTACGTGCAAACCGAGATGTGCTGGGGAAGCATGAGTATGGGGTTTCTGAAACAAGTGCCTCGGGGCAGTCTTGTAAAGATGGTCACTAAGCCACAGTCCAGTTGTGAGTAAGGTCCTTATTCCAGACCTGGATTGACTCAATAAAACGCCTTTGACTCGATAATTTTTTTTTAAATGGGTGTACGAGTGCGTCAAAAGAAACAAACGAGTTAGAAAACGAGGAATAGCCCTCCATTCTTGAATAATATCGTCCCCGATGTTGACAAGATGCGAGAGCAAAATGGGAATTGAAATGGATTGAAATAAAAATGGAAGATGGTTACCTCGTTGTCTTCAAGTGTATAAAATGACCTTCTTTGTCTTATTGGAATTGAAAGGACTTTACAAGGAATATGAGAGGATTTGTACATGAAGACATCAGTATATCATTATTTGTCGTGTTGAATTGAGGAAGTGTTCATCACTCTAAGTCTTCACCGATCGATACAGTCATCAATCGATCGAATCACAATGTGATTCTCTTGATTTCTGACTCTCTTTAGATTAGTGTTGAAGTGCACACCATTTACTTGGATCGCTAGTTGATTAGAATCATTGGCCTCTGGCTTTCAACCGAGATAGTGAAATGGAGCTTGTGAACTGCAGGCGATCGATCGATTATGCATCCTCTTGGTTGAATCCTTAAATCCTATTTCCTGAGATACGAAAAAAACATTAAAAATAAAACCTATTCTAAGACGTACCAGTGTGTTGCCTCCCTCTCAGCGCTTTGTGGGTTTGGCCTATGCTTCACTCTCTTTATTTAATTCTTCACCATCCTCCCATTTTTTACCCATGTTTCGAATTTCTTGCGTTGTTGCCGAATAGAACATCTCTTTATTGACGAAGGTCAAACATACTCTCTTCTCTACCATGTCAATCTGAGCTCCCGTTGACTAAATTAATGGTCTTCCCAACACTATGAGTGATGCTGACCTGTGATATGTATTCATGACCATGAAATTAGTGTGGATGAAACATCCCTTAACTTTGACCATGACATCCTTAGCGATCCCTAAGACATTCCCGAACGACCCATCGACAAACATGATTGGTCTTGATAGCTCCTCATATTTTTGAATGCCAACCGTCTGTGCATCCTTTCTTGATATCACGTTTAGACAGGCTTCTGTATCACATACAGTCTTTAGAAACCTCTTGTTGTTGATCGAGATTGGGATGTGTACCTCCCTAGGTCGTTAGCTCGGTAGAGCTGGCACAAGGTGGGGCTAGTTTCCCTCCTGGTTTTGTAGAAGAGTTATTCCACTTTATGCATGGGCCATTTCTCTAGGTATTTGTGCAATGGTCGTAACATCATACTTTAGTCGAAGTTTAGGTGGCGAGGGATGTTTCTGACCTCTGTAATAACATACTCCATCTCTTCCTTGTTGAGTTCCCCGACTCCAGCTGTTGTTGGTTCCCGTGCTGGTATTGGGTGGTCTTCTTCCATGTATTCTTCTTCTGGCATCCATTCAAGCACGTTGATGTAGAGGTCTCCCTGGTTTGGTTGCAACGATCGATCGGTGGTATTGTCTATCATCGATCAATCATTACTCTCCGGCAGCTCTTCAATGTGCAGCATTGTAGGCCGGGCTTCATCACCATCTTCCTCAGTACCGTATATCTTTCCAAGCATGAGCCCAATCAGCTGGATGCCCTTTTTAGTGGTTTTGATGCTTCCATCGATCGAATACGCCATGCAGTCCATCGAGTGGTTCATCTTGTCATATTCCGTCTTTGCTCTCTCCTTTGATAGCTCTGACTGATCCTCAATCTTTGAAAGGCGGTCTTGGATTTGGCCGAGTTATTCTTCCAATGTCTGAATCTCATCTTTGATGGGTTTCATATTGTTGTTGAAGGCCTTGACCGTCTGGAACCTCCCATGCTTGGATTTTATCTCTAATATTTGCCCCTCTACTTCATCGATGTGGTGCCTGGTGGTATTGAGGTTATCATCTAGCTCAGCTTTGTTGTTCCTTTTGGTGTAGCTCAGTTGGTGCATTTATCTGGATTTCTCATTGAGAATTACCGAGTTGCTATGGATCACCTTCCCTAGGTGTCTCATTTCCTCTTTAATCCCAACAATCCTAGCAGCCATGGTCAAAACTACTGCCTATTTTTCCTCAAAGTTTTTTTGTTTGGCCAAGATCTTCCCGAGCATCTCTTCGTTCCTTCCGTTAGGTTGGCTAGGTTGGCTAGGTTGCATGAATGACTGCTGATTCCTTAGATGGGACTGATGTCGCTCAAAGATCCTGGGCTCAGGTGCTGGCATCGAGAAGCCACTGCGAAGTTCCCTAGGGGAGTAAGATCTCATGCGAGGTGGGTAGTGTCGGTGGGAGCTATCAGACCTCCATTGTTACGTTGTGCCATGAGTTGGTACCTGAAACAGATGAAACAAGAATGTAACAATAAAAAAATTTAAAAAAAGAATAAAAGTGAAACAAAACTAAATAAGAATGTAAGAACTTAGGCTGGATTTAGATTGTTATTTTAGTGGTCAACTGTTGCTCCCGACAACGGCGCCATAAAACTTGATGGGGATTAGTTTTCTCCCAACATATTTCATGCAAGCGCACAAGTCTCGCAGTAGTACTTAAGGATCGTATCCATATATAGCAGATTGTACGCAGTAGCACATCCAAGTTCACTCGAGCTAAGCAGCAAAATGAAGTGGTTTTGGTTTTGGTCAATTGACAGTGTGAACTGGTCGATCGACTGGGACACCTTTCGGTCTACGGCAGATTATGTGGTCGATCGATCAATGCCTGAAAATGCTAAAATAATTTAAAGTTGAGAAGATTCAATGATAAAAAGCGTTAGGAATTCAGGTAATGCATCAGAGAATCACGGTTTGAATTATTCAGGGTAGTAATCTATGTAAATCCTAGTTTAGGCTATATAGTTAAAATCACTATTAGCTGACTATCCTGATGGTCAGGCTTAGCCAGTCTAGTTCAATTGGTATCCAAGTTAACTATGACATATATCTTTTCAGAAAGAGAACCTATGGGATGATTAACCAATTAATCTAGGCATTAAGTTCAGGAAATCAAATACTACTGAACTATAAATAGTAAATCTTTCACAATCAAGTTCTGGATCTCTTACTCTAAATGGTGTATTAGTAGCAGGTTTATCCTATGATCTATACTAAGATCTGATATGAAAGTAAGCATATAAACTACTCATTACACAATCTTATTGCCTATCTACCAAACCATGATTCCTCCTAGCAAAACTATGTCCCTAACTAAAAACCTACTCGGACATGGTAAAAGTAGACATAATGACAATGAAAACTGCTTGTATTAAAAGAGGGCTCAGAATAGCTTCTCTGGAGTGCAGAGATTACAAATTTCGTTCTGAAAGAAACAGATAAATTATTAGCCTAGATGTCTGGAAGCTTTTTAGTGTTTTCTGATAATTCTCTCTGGCTTCAGTCGTCTGTATTTATAGGGGAGAGAGTCGGGTAGAGAGTCGAGATGAATCAGGAAGAATATTTGGATAGGAATCCAAACATTTGTGATTATCCTCTCCGAATAGATTAGTTGCCATAATCTCGGTCGATCGGTCAATATCTGAAACGCGTTTTCTGAACATTCAGTATCTTCAGTGATTATCTCTAGCGCATACTGATAACACCTCAAATGCAACGGTCCTTATCTGAATTTGGTCTCGAAGCTTCCCTGAGATTATGGGCTGTGATCGATCGGTGGGCCTCCAGTCCGATCGATTGGGCCTTCATTTCATGCGAGCTTCTGGATACACCTTCACTAATTTGGGCTTAACTTCTTACTCATGAGGGCTAATGACTTTATTTCAATCCGATGTGACAGCTAACTCATTTGACTTGACTGTCCTAACTCCTCACTTCACTTCCAAATTAAAAATCTCCTTCATCCGGGCCTGGACTTCTAATGTTGATTTGGTGGACTTGGTAGAAAATGCCCATTTGCGACCTAAAATGCATTGTTTTAAAAAAAACACTTTGCAAACAGAAAAATATGAAATCCAATGGTTTATGTTTCAAATCTAATAGTTTCTTAAAAACACCAAAAAATCATATCGAAAAACGGTAAAATATCACGGTCCTCCGATACGTCCCACGATCCTTCTGATATGTCCCAAGATCCAATCCTTCGGATAGATCCCACGGACCAAGTCCGTCGACATGTTCTGCGGGACATAACCATCGTGTGAATCACTGATAAGTTGTGTTTTGTGCATGTTTTTATCCTCTTTTTACATGTCTTTTAGCTTTTTTTCTTAAGCATTTGTGTTAGTTTGTTGCATATATACTCACTTTGCACATCTTAGCTTGCATTTAGGAATTTGTCTTGCAGTCTTGCATTTGCATTGCATATTTGCATGGTTTTAGGTGCTTTTGGAGCTAATTGGACATTGAGGATGCTTGAGGGTCAAAAGGATGAGAAAATGAACAAAGAGAGGAGTCAAGGAAGTAAAGAAAGCCAAGATCAAGTCCTCTGTACAACCATATCGAGTGCACTTGATATGGACAGTCGTTATGAGTGAACAGAGTGATGTTTCGAAGAGAATAAGAGTCCATGTGCATCTATATCGAGTAACACTCGATATGGGTACCCGATATGGAGCAACTGAAGATGGCTTCAACAAGCGGAAACTCTCTGTGCCACCATATTGAGTGATACTTGATATGGAAACTCGGTATGGTCAGCATGCGTATCCTTATCTTTCTTTGACCTAATCTTAATTCCCTTTGACCAAACTCTTATATTTTCTTTTAAATACCTATTAGCTGTCATTTTTGTACCATAAGCTGGATTTTATCCTTATCTCTTTGAGAGAAGAACACAAAAACTCTCTCTTCTTGTAACCTTGGGATCTTGATTTTTATTATTAAGGATTTGATATTTGACTTTTAACAAACCTCTATCTTATCTTTATTATCTTTGATTATGATTTCTTTGATCATTTTCTCTATGGATTTCTCTATCATGAGTGAGTAGTCACCTTATTGGTATATGGGTAATGGTAGATTTATGCATGAATATGTTAGATCTTGATTAAAAATGGTTAGTCTTCAAGGAAAGCTAAACTCCAATGATCATTAAAGCTTTTCTCTCATGAGAGATCATGGAGGAGTGATTTAGGCTTCAACACACCCACAAGGTGTTTGTTGTAATGCTTGAATGAATTAGAGGTTTAGCTTTACCTTGGTTCTCCTTAGATTCTTGTCTTATTAAAGCTGTCCATTTTTAGAGATCAATAGGGCATAAATCTTAGGCATCTTTTCTCATCTTGTTGATAGGAAAACTTGAATCTAAGGCTTGCCTTGTGATTGTTCTTTAAAGCTATCTTTTGTGGGAAACAATTGGAGCATAGATCTTAGCTTCCATACAACAAGAGGCTTGATGATTGCTTGAATAGATAAGATGTCTTTGAATGCTTGTTTCCTTAAACATGTTAGTCATAGGTTGTTATTTCTAGTCTCTTGTGAGAGATCAATGGAGACTAGTTGCTTGTCATCTATTCTTGTTTCCAAATGGTTGGGACATGATATGATACTTGATTGAAATTGACATGTGTTTAGCTAATGTACACCATTGCATGCTCGAGAGAGAGTAAGGTACTTAGTGGTATATTAGACTTGTTCTTAAACTTGATCATCATAGGTTGATGATTAAGATCATGGCACCCAGAGTTTGGGTCAAGCTACACATAGTAGTCCTTAACCTAGGATGGTTCCTCATTTGTGAACGACTAACCAATAACAATGTCTATTATATTCCTGCATGGTCGTTATTCCCATTACATGAAAGCCAATATCTTCCCTTTATTCAGTTTGCTTAAGTCTAGCTTCACATTTATCGTTAGTCATTTATTTGCTTCTTTAATTTCTTGTTTGTTACTTGTTTGAAACCTTCTTGATCGCTTTAGCATAGTAGAATTTTAATGTATTCATAGTGCTGATCTCCTCCTTGTGTAGATTGATACTATATCACTATACTACAAAGCTCTACGGAGACTTGTAGTCATAGCACTATAGGTCTTTGATATCTCGACCGTGACAAATTCAACATCAAAGTGGCGCCGTTGCCTACGTGGAACGAGTTTGGCCTTTGAGAGTTTACTATTCCCTACGACTATCACTTTATTTTGTTGTTCTGTTTTTTTTCTTTTGGATTTTGGTTATTGACTTCGGTTCTTTTTCTTGTTTCTCTCTTCTTTTGCAAGGGTGTATGACCTGTGGACATCCACAAAGTCAACACATTAATCCTCATCCCGACCTTGAACGGCTATAACAAGAGCAAAGACGAGCTGCTCGTGAGTTAAGGATTCGTAAGCAAAGGGATCATCTTAGAAGGTTGAATTTAGAGGAGGAATTAGGAGTTAAGGATATAGTTGAGGAAGAGTTAGTCATTGAGCAAGCAATGGCTGAAGTGGAGAACCAAGCCGCGGTACCACTTCCTAATGGAAACGGTTGTGGTGTCGTCCTATTGGTGAGTTTGATGAGCCGAACACTCGTGATGTTAGTCTTGGAATCATTCCTCCTATGGTCGCTAACCTGAACTTTGATATTAAGTCCTCCATGCTCGGATTAGTGGAACGCTCAACCTATAAAGGACATTGCATTGAGTGTCCCTTGGAGCATTTGGAGAGATTTGAGCGCCTTTGTAGCCATACCCTCAAGATGAATGATGTTCCCGAGGACACCATGAAGATGATATTATTTCCTTTCCCATTGGGTGACAAGGCTGCACATTGGGAGCGTAATTTCCCTTTGGAGAAGGTGACTACTTGGAGGGAGGTGAAAACCGAGTTCTTGAGGACCTTTTTCCCCAAGCAGAAGACCGCTCGGTTCAGAATTGACATCCAAAGCTTCAAGCAACGAGGTCGAGAGAGCTTGAGTGAGCATGGGACCGAGTTCAAGGGTTGACAAGAAGCTATCCACACCATGGTATCTCGAAGGAAAACATATTGGGTATCTTCTACCGAGGAGCGAACAATGAGGTTCGAAAGGCTCCTAATGGCCAAGGTGACAAAGCAAAACATTTGTTCATTCAAGCATTTCATCAAACACCTTTTGGGTGTGAGAAATGACTAACATCTATTTCTAGGTGATCAAGGTAGAAATAGCATTAAGCTCACAAGATGTTTAAGGAATCACTAACACTAACCCCAAAACTCAAGATCCATCACTAATCATCCCTAATCCACCATACTCATTGATCAATACATAATCTACTCACACATAAGCATAAAAACAAAGGAAATTGAAAGATAAGACATGATTAAAGATGAGATTAATAGTTTGTTAAACCAAAAATCAATCTTTGAATCTAAGAGGATTACAATATAGCTTAGGGTTTTTGTTTATGGTAAAGCTTATCCTTAAAATAAATAACAAAAAGAGTATTTATAGGTACAACCCGGGAAAGTCAACAGAATTAACGAAAGTTAACAGAACTTTGGGAAGCAAATGAGTGTGTCTGGCATCGGCGGCCACATCGGGTGGCACCCGATGCCAATGACACAGGGACACTCGATTTGGAGAGCAAAAATGCACCCGACATCGGGTGCACACATCGGGTGGCACCCGATGCCAGAAACAAATCTTCAATCTTGGTNGGGTGCACACATCGGGTGGCACCCGATGCCAGAAACAAATCTTCAATCTTGGTTCTTTCTTCATCTTTGCTTGATCTTTTGCTTGTTTTGCTCATATCTTGATCCTTTGTGCACCTTGTCCAAGTCCCACCATGTCC
>OVAP01005615.1:0-12819 GCA_900406295.1 Aurinia saxatilis | reverse complement strand
AAACTAATCATTAGACACCTAAAACTAGTTCTCCAATATTGATGCTCTAAATGGTCTACAGAATCTATAAAATGATACTATTTGACATTACATTCTACTCATCTCACATTTGTTCCTCTACTAATAATATACTTTCCTCCACATCTTAAAGAGATCTCTCATGGCGATGTCATTCTCAGGAGCTGTTCTTAGTGGGATTGGTTCTACTTTCAACGGCGGAGGAGCCAAGCTTAGCGGTGTTAGCACCGTCAAAGTTGGTCAGAAAACTAACCTTGTCGCTCAACGCAAGAAGTCGTTGGTTTACGCCGTTAAAGAGGACGGCAATGTCCTTGATGACATCAACGAGGCTACGTAAGTCTATATAGTATTTAGTATTTAACATCTTGGAACGATACATAGAAAATCAGCATGGTTCATGCGCAAAACATAATACATAAATCGAGAAATCGTCCAAATTTTTGTTTAGCAATAATAACATCCTGCCTCGTTATAAAGTCTATACATGTCACAAATAACAACTCCTCATATTCATAAAAATATATAAATGTGTCTTTGTAAATCTAAAAGAGTAGAGAATAATACATTTTGGTTGAAAATGGTGTGTTTTTAGTTTACGTCTAGTCCCAAATTGATGATTTCAGTGTGTAGATTTTATATCTTTAAATCATTAGTCAATACTAGTTGAATCACAATGTGAATATTTCTGAACAAAATTAGAAAGAAAGGTTCGGATTTCATGACGGAGAAGACAAAGGAGGCATTGGCAGATGGAGAGAAAGCAAAAGATTACATTATCGAGAAAAACATTGAAGCCAAAGATACTGCGGTTGATGAAGCTCAGAAAGCTGCTGATTACTTGACGGAGAAAGGCAAAGAAGCCGCGAACAAGGTGGCTGAGTTTGCTGAAGGTAAAGCAGGAGAGGCTAAGGATGCTACAAAGCCTTGATTTTCAACCAAGTTAAGTAATAGTTGATAACATCAGATCCTCTCTTTTTCTCTATGTCTCTTAATATATAGTTTACAATAAGATCAGTCTGTTTTAATTTCTATTTCACCATTTGTAATAGAATTTGATCACTAGACATATTGCCTTGTAACAGAACAAAAGACATGATTCAATTACCATGGTTGAAATTGTAATTGAAGATTTGCCAGGTAGGTGGGTACAATATTTCCAAAGCATACCAAAATAAAGTTGAACAGAAGAATGTTATATGGATTTCAAAACTCAGCAGAGAAGTCAAGTTACAAAAAACCAACAACATGCAAAATTTGGAAACTGAAAACTGTAAATCTGATTGACTGTTTTTTTTAGGACATTCCTAAAATTAGTCTAAAAATATCAAAACAACTAAAAGAGCAACATTAGTATATATCCCATCTCAAGTGAAATCTCATAGTAAGGACGTAATACATACTCTCTCTTTGGGAATGTGGAACAAAAAAAAAACAAGTCATATAGCAAAAACAAAAAAGTACATTGGGATCTTTAGTCCCAAGCACTTGGAGTATCTCCACCATATCCACCACTTGGAGCACCATATCCACCACCACCACCACCATAGCCTCCTCCTCCTCCACCACCGCCATAGTAATCATTACCACCACCTCCTCCTCCTCTACTACCGTAAGACGCATCCCTTCTATAGTCCCGGGCACCAAACCGATTACCAGACCGCTTGTTCTTGCCACTACTAAAAGAGGAACGTGATGCATACCGTGTGAGCCACTCAGGAACTTCCTGGTTAGCTTCTTGCATCAGATCGCAGAGCTCTCTGGCTATTGAGGTGTTGCTATCGTTGAAGAAGGCAGTTGCTAGTCCTGATTTGCCAGCACGTCCTGTTCGTCCAATACGGTGAACATAGTCATTGATGTCATGTGGTAGATCGAAGTTCACAACATGAGCCACGTGGGGAATGTCGAGACCACGTGCTGCTACATCCGTTGCAACCAAAATCGGTGTTCTCCCA
This sequence comes from Aurinia saxatilis, assembly GCA_900406295.1. Lineage (NCBI taxonomy): Eukaryota > Viridiplantae > Streptophyta > Magnoliopsida > Brassicales > Brassicaceae > Aurinia > Aurinia saxatilis. The sequence goes on along the minus strand of OVAP01005615.1, from coordinate 10,849 downwards.
CTCTTGAAAGACTTCAGAGCCACTTCTCTTTCCTTCAATGCATAAAATATAACAACACAACTTAGTAAATCTAGCCAACAGAACAAACTAGACCACAGAGTTTCCTACAGATTTTTTACTCTAGACCTCGCCTTAGTTGAAATAAACAATATTTTTATACGTTATGATAGTGAATTAGCACGGTTGGGATTGATTATCATTATTAACATACAAGATTTTTAGCTTAAAGTCAATTAACAAACCTGTTGTGATCTGTCACCGTGAATGGTGGTTGCTGGAAACCCATTGATGCACAACCAGTTTTCCAAACCGTCAGCGTCTCTCTTTGTCTCCACAAATACTAAGGTCAGGGCTTGCTGTAATACAGAAGAGAATACAATCATCAGAAGTAAGACAATGAATGCGAAAATGTGATAGCAAAGATGTTTTGGTATTCAACATGAACAAAAAAGGAGTATCATTTCTACCTTGCCTTCCATGCCATTTTCTCTCTGAGCGTGAAGCAGGTCCATGAGATGACTTCTCTTGTCAGATTTAAGGACAAATTCGACCCTTTGGACAATTAAATCAGTACTTGAACCCACTCTACCCACGGCCAAGAATATATAGTTTGCCAGGAAGTCGGATGCGAGTCTCTGCCAAAGAAACAAATTTGCAAATATTCGTAAGAATGCAAGAACGCAAACGTATCATGTGAAGAATATTATGCAGATATCACAATAAACAGAAGATTAAACTTGTCAATCTAAAACTCAGCTATACAAAGCTTCCCTAACATCCTTCAGGGATATAACATAGTAATCTTATGGCACACAGAACTGTCACTTGACTGCCAATGCCTATTTTTTCATGAAAACGGGCAAATTCTCAATTTCCTATCCCATGTATAGGCTAACCAGCTAGCAACATAGCAACATTTACAGCTAAACTTAGATAACGTAACTAGCAGATAATTCCACAAAAATCACCAAATTGTAAAGAAACTTATATAGGGTACCCAAAACGTAATGGAGTACCCAAAATTGATATTTCAACCAACAAGTACGTAAACACACCTGAATCTCTCTTGGAAAAGTAGCACTGAACAACAGTGTCTGTCTAATTCCACGTGGAGGCATGTCCATTTGTTCAACAATCTTTCTAATTTGTGGTTCAAAACCCATGTCCAACATCCTATCAGCTTCATCAAGAGCTAAGAATCTAATCATCTGCATCGACACTCTAGCTCTCTCGAGTAAATCATTTAATCGACCAGGAGTTGCAACAAGAATATCGACTCCCCTCTCAAGTTCCCGAAGCTGCACATGAAACAAAACAAGAGGTCAACAATTTGACATTTTCAAACAGATTACCAAATAAAGCTATAATCTACCAATGCCTCTTGATGTTATAAATGTAATACTTGTTTTGACTAAAGCGAGTAGACTTAGAAAGGAACACGGCTAGAAAACCCAAACAATAAATATAGAACAGATAGCAGTGACAGAGGCATGAAGCATAATTCAGAAGTCACAAGCTATAACACAGAAACTAATTTAATCTACTTGCATGTTATATACCTGCTGGTTAATAGGTGTTCCTCCATAAGCAACAACAACCTTCACACCAGTTTGGTAGGAGAACTTTTTAGCCTCGTCATGTATCTGCCAAAAGTCGCAGAATGAAATATGAGAAACTGACTTGTATCAAAGAGAAAAAAATATTGACAATGGAAGAGAACCCCAACCTGACTTGCCAACTCCCTTGTTGGTGAGAGAATGACTGCAAGAGGGTAGACAGTCCGTGAACCACGGGGTCTCTGTACATTCTGCTCTGTCATTATCCTACTAATTATAGGAAAGCAAAAAGCAGCTGTCTTCCCAGACCCTGTCTGAGCACAAGCCATAAGATCCCTTCCTGCAAGCAATATCGGGATAGCATAACGCTGCACAGGTGTTGGCCTCACATATTTGCACCTCTTGATATTCAGATTCAACGCATCCCCGAGATCAATATCAGCAAACGTATTAACAGGAGGAGGCACATTCTCCCCACTGGTCTCAATCGGAATATCTTCATAAGCATCAAAATTAATGGCAGTACTATCCTGCTCATTAAACGCTGGTTCAGTTTCGCCATCATCATTATCAAAAGGATTTACTTCACGTTCCCTACGATCCCACCCTCTATTGTTCCAACCATCACCTCCTCTACTACCATGTCCATAACCCCCAGGACGACCTGCATCCGCCCTAAAACCTCCAGGACCACTAGCACCAGGACCCCATCGAGACCCAGAAGACGGACCACCATACCCTACACGATCATTCACCGGCAAAGGAGCAGGAGCCGGAGCAGCAGCAGCAACATTCTCAGAAGATGCTTGCTTCTTCCTTAGATGCGGAGGAACATAAGCAGCTCGTGACGAATTCTGACTAGTAGACCCAGACCCAGTGTTCTCTGAGTCAGCCACATCAGCCCATGATGATGCACTCATAATCAAAAACTCAAAACTCAAAAACTAGCTCGTATCAAACTCAAATCCTTAAAAAGCTGCTTCCTTTTACTCTATATCTCTAAACCAAAACACAAATTCCTGTAAAATCACAAGATAAGTTCCAAGTTAGACACAACAAACCAACCCACAAAAACTATATAGCAAAGCTGAAAACTTTATAACAACCCAGATACCATAATCGAATCCAATTCCCAAAAAATTCAAAAGTTCAAGTCTTTGAAGACGAGCATAATCGAATTCGAATAATAACAACACGAAAGCAACAGAATCACGCAAACAAAAGAACAATGTTCACGAAACTCAATAAGATAATCCCAAAAACCGAATCCAATCAAAAGGTATAGGATTAGAAGGAGATGAAGAAGAAGAAAAACCCTAGAATTGGTTTGAGAGTTACCTTAAGAGATCGAACGAAGAACAAGGCGTGAATTTTAGATTAGATACGTATTCGCGAAAGCAGAGCGATAGAATCAATAGAGATTATATTTTTTGACTTTTTGTTCTTCTTATAAAAATGACTCGTGAATTGCGTGCCGTTTCTAGTTTTCCTTTTCGTGTCGGTTTGGTCATATGTTACTAGATTGTATGTCGGCGATTCTATATTTCTTTCCACAACATATCTTAAAATCATGAATTTTTAAAAGCACATAATGTAATGATGACTTAAAGTAAAAAAGCATCATATGTTAACAACTACAAATTTTCTTCTCTTATTCCATTTGGCCAAAGTATTTGCCTGTGATGGTGATGAGCATATTAGCCATGATGATAACTTGTTCATCTTCAACCTCTGATGATTTCTCTGCGCGGAGACTGGCACATTTCCTGAGGAGACCCCTGAGAGAAGCACAAGTATCAGCATCCAATGGAGTGTCCACTGATGCACATAGTGCTACTACCCATTTGAAGTCACTACTCGCTAGATTACTCTCTTTTTCGACCAAACATATCTGTTTTTTCAGCCTTGATACCCGCGTCACGGAGTCCATTCCTTGTATCTCTGCAACCATTCCACCAAAGGACTCATCTACTTCTATGTTGAGACGCGTACTGAATATTCCCATGAGAAGGTATTCTACAGTTTGACTCGACATTATCTCATCCTCGCAGTTACTGTCATTTTCCGATAGAGCCTGTAAAAAACCAATCAAAAGCTTCCCTTAATTTCTTGTCCATTAAGAGAAACATTGATAGTATGCAATTTAGTTAGAGGACATACCAGACGAAGGTGTGAGAAGTCGGAAAGCAACGAGTCCTCCCATTCCTTGATCGGCAACAGGTGCTCTGGGCATTTGGGTATTTCAGGAATCTGTGGCATGTAAACACTTTGCTCTGTCTTTTTGTAGTTTCTTTCATCTACCTTGGCTACTATTACATTCGGAACTCGTTTAGCCTCCCACCTAAAAATGCAGAAACAACTTTTACTGTATATTCCAAAAATGTAGATGCAGAGAAATATGGAAATACAGAGAGACAGATATACCTCACTCGTCTTAAATATTCAAACCCATCTTCTGGTTCTCCAGAATCAAAATCAGGTTCCCCATCCACCGCAAAGGCAGGCCTCAAAATGCTTTTGTAATCGTCATTATCATCACTATAATCCTCTTCCACAACATTGTCTTCTCCAAGAGTTAAGTCCTCTGTTCCTTCTTTGGATAGAAAAAAGGGTCAAATTTGGAGTTCCATTGTAATTTGATAAGTAACAGTCAAACAACAAACAGACTCGCGTAGAACAGAGAGGGCTAAGGCCAGAAAACGAGATATTTATGATAAGATTTTAATTTTATTGAAGATGTATGGAACATGTACAATTTTTAGCCAAAGAATCATGGCTCTACAAACTTTGAACCAAAGAATCTATATGCAGAAAGTATGTATGAGGTCTCAGCTCATGGGTCTATGCCCTTTTTTACAATCTGAACCAAAGAATCTATATGCAGAAAGAACGTATGAGGTCTCAGCTCAATTGTCTATGTCCTTTTTTACAATATGAACCAAAGAATCTATATACAGAAAGAATGTATGGGGTCTCAGCCCATGGAAAGCGGAAAAAATGTGTATTGTGTCTCAGGAAAGAGAAAAAATTGGTGAACAAAGGACTTCGACAGATTTCTTCAGGTGACGGCTCAATGAACAAAGACATTCACACGGTTTCGTCTTGGTACAGCTGATACGGGACCTGAGGAAAAGAAAACAAAGAGGCCCCTATCAAAACGACATGTTACTGGAACTAAGGAGAGAATGAAAAAATGAAGAAATGATCTGAAAACAGCAGACCTCAAATGTCAAAAAGAAGGCTAGAAACAAAACTTGAGAGGAATAAAACACATTGAAGTGTTTTAAAGAAGAGTGCTGAAACAATACTCACAGGACACTAAACCCCTACTGAATTTGTCTGTGATGAACCATTCAAAAAAGGAAATCCCTTAAACCGTAACTAAGGAAACCCATTTGACTATAGGCAGAGAGCAAGTGAGAGTCACACTCACAAAAGATGTATCCGAAATAGCCTAGGCCCTAGGGTGATACATGAGTAAAATGACATATATTCCTTAGATCTGAAGTTTTTCTCAACATGTTTATGCAGCAACAAGTCAATAAGGTGATAAATGCAGCAAATAAGATAAAAAAGCAAAGTAACAGGAGGCTTACCAAGAATACCGAAGCCATTCTCTTTCGGATAAGACTTTGAATTCTTCTGATTCTTCACGCAAACCAAACCTTCGTACTCAGCCACCAGCTCAGGTAGGAGCCTAGCATAGATATCACTCCACAGTTTCTTCTGGTTCACAACGTTAGCATACCTCATCGACTCCATTTGCTTCCTAGAGTACATTATCCTCAACTTCTTCCCATTACTCTCTCCACAGTTACTAAACTCAGAAACTTTTGATTCAACTAGCTTACCACTGATTGGTTTCTCGCCAACTTTCTTATACTTTCTTGGTGTATCCTTATGTGAAGTTCCTGGCCTCTTGGCATGATCTTTAACTTTCTTATTGAAAGAAACAACATTAAGCAACGCAGTATCATCAACCATTTCAATCTTCATCGATCTCCCAACGAAAGCATTATCTTTAACTCTCACTGTTTCCATCTTCCTCTCAACCTCATGAGCATTAACGACCATTTCAACATCGACCTTCTTCTTAAAAATCGTCCCATCTTCGATTTCAGCCAACAATCTTCTCTTCTCTGCATCCAAAAGTCTCTGAGCATCAGAATCTTGCTCCTCCTTCTTCAAGCTTGAGCCATCAACTTCGTCAATCTTGTGCACATCGCCTTCAGTAGAAAGCTCAGAGATTTCTGCAGCAATCGATTCTTCAATATCTTCCTCACCAACCCTTTTCACTTCAAGAAGCTTCGAATCAGTTTCAGATACAGAAACGACTCCACAACACTCAACATCCATCGCATCGGTTTCTTTGGAGAAAGAAACTTCAACAGAAGAATCCGAATTGGTGATTTCTCCATCTTTCTCAGAAACAGAGTTCTCTGAGATTATCTCTGTAACAGAGTTCGTCTCCAATGGCGGTAAAGAAACGATCTTTAGCGAGTCTTCTGCAGAATCAACCGGAGAAATCGAAGTCATCTCGTGGGTTTGTTGCTCTTGCTCGATACTTTCGCCGGAATCAGATCTCGTCGCCATCAAAAGAGAGTATCGGAGAAGAGAGAGAGAGAGAGAGAAACCCTTAAATCCTAATGAAGCGCAGGCGAAGGAAGAAGAAGCAATCAACCTCTCTCGCGAGACGACGGTTAAATAGGATGGAACCGGTTTGATTAAACCGATAAATAATTGGAATAACTCAACCGGTTGTAAAAATCTCTCCTTCTGTACCGATTTACTCTAGCAAAAATTACAACTTTGTCCTTATTGTCAAATCTGAAAAAAGAAAACAATTGTTTTTTCCGTCAATAAGATTTTATTAAAGAAAAAAACCCATTAATGGAAGGATACATACCAATACCACGAGTACTAAAACCGACAAACATAAGTCGGAGTACAACAAAGAGAACAAATACCCAAATATAAAACTTCCAATCTTTACTAGTGGATACAAAGAAGCACCAAGACATCTAAAGATGAAAAGGAGGGGGCGATCAAAGATAGTGGACACTAATTTCAGTTTACTAGATAAAGATGCACTTCGCACAAGCTAACGCGAACGACCACGAGAAGCAGAACTGCATGAAGCAAACAACACACAATCTCTGAGCCCTACCCCCAAACAACTAACCTCTTTTTATTGCTACAACCCAAAATTTCTAGCCACTGAGGCCAACAGAAGCGGAGAGGACCCTTATTAAAGGAAAATTGCAAGAGTGTTCCTAAGGGATACTAATTCTAAACTTCTCTAACCAAGCTTGAGCAAAATCCTAAAACATAAACCTCGATCATTGCTTTGACCCAAATATAAAAGAGCAAATTTCCAATTTGGCCAGTGGATAAACGTCGTCTAAACCAAGGATCAACAGAAATAGAAAAGCAAATCAGGATCTAAGCCAAACTCTAAGAGAACCTTAGAGTACAACTAGCAAAAGAAAATTGAGTGTAAATATCTGAAACCTATAAAGTCCCGTCGATTTCAACCATAAAATCCAACCTTAATCGAACCTTCTATCCCGTACCAGCAAAAACCACAATCGGATAATAAAAACCTTGCATGTCGGATCGCCGGGAACAAACATAGCTTCAATCCCAACAAGGGATCGCCAGGAAGACACCACCGCTCCGGCGTTGAAGATCGAAGTCTTTATCTCGTCACCAAACAACCGATAACTCAGTAGATCTTGATCGGATAGGCACCGCAAAGAAATTAACGAAAGGAAAACAAGGGTTATAAGCAAAATCCCTAAAAAAATTTCTCCACATCGTGAATCTCTTCTCTTCTTCTCCTCGTCGGAGTCTTCTCGACGGAGCCTTCTCGCCGCCGGAGTCTTCTCGCCGTTAACCATCGATCGTCACAACTGTTTCTTCATTTAGGTTTCTTCTTTCCTCTTTTGGTACTTTCTTCTTCTTCCTCAATTAGATCAATCCGCTATCATTTTCACAATTTTAGTTCTTTCTCATGGATAGAGAATCTGAAGATGGTTGATTAAAGGTTTCTAGAGGTTGAAGAAGGTGTTGATTAGATTTAGATTAGAGATTTTAAATTTTTCAGGTGAGATTTTGATGTGTGTATGCATGTGAGATTTGTAGTTGAGTTTGAGTTTAAATCGAGAGCGCGGTGAATCCCGATATTTCTGGGTCTTCCTTTTAGCTTAGGTTTCCTTTGTTTAAACCAAAAAAGAAAGATGTAGCATTTTTTTATGAGTGGTTTTTCGAATAGATCATCGGTTTTGCAATATAAGTGTTAGGTGTTAATTTGTGATCTTGATTATTGCATTATAGATCTATTGTGGTATTTCATTGTGATTCCGATGTGGTTTTTGTGTACATGTGTATGGATATGAATTTGAGTTTTTAGGAAGGCCTTCCTAAAATCTGCATTTAACACTTGTTAGCGGTCAGCCTCTTTCTTTCACTTAATATGTATTTCATGGCTACCTAGCATTTTTTTTTTANCTTTCTTTCACTTAATATGTATTTCATGGCTACCTAGCATTTTTTTTTTAATGTGTGTATGCATATAATTTGAGTTTCTTATAGTTCAGGAAGACCTTCCTAAAACATGCATTTAACACTTCAGATGTCCGCATAGGTCTTGGTGTTATCTCGTTACCTTGATTACTGCATTGTAGGTCTGTTGTGTTGTATATATATTTCATGGCTATCTATATTTAGTTTTTGTGTACTTTTCTTTTAAGTGTGTATGCATATAATTTGAGTTTCTTATAGTTTAGGAAGGTCTTCCTAAAGTTTGCATTTAACACTTATTAATCGTCTACCTCTCTTTCTTTTCCTTTTATACATGTAAACGTGAGAGGTTCTTTTTCTCAAAGCATACCACTGCCTCCACTCATATACAAATTGGGTTTAGAGCCAACAGAAGAAGTGAGGATAAAGTGTTACTCAAATTTTGGTATTGTGGAAATTGTGAAACATATTCTTGACTGTCAAGAAATTGAACGAGTAAAAAAATCTTTTCTTGGACTAATAATTGCAGCAACAAAAAGAGATTTGACGTTTTCCGCTAGTTTAGTTCATATCTTGTTGACAAAGAAGAAAGATGGGTTATGGGTTCATTTTGGAAGACAACCTATGCGGTTCTCAATTAGAGAATTCCAAATGGTGACATGGCTGAAATGCTCTGGTGATACACAATCAATAGCAGGGGAGTTGGAAGAAGATAGTTACAGTTGGAGTAGATTGTCTGGAAGTCACACATTAGCTGATTTGGAAGCAGAATTACAGGAGACTGATTTGAACCCCAAGGATGAGAGGTTTTCACTTGGCATGTTAATGATCATTAAAGAGATTTTTTTTCCCATTGATAGGTTCCCAATCCAATACGTTTTAGTGATGCTTTAAAGAGGCTTCCCTAACTGAGTGATTTGATATTACCTCATTATATTATTATTGTTGCAGATACCTGTTATGTTTGAACACCACCTTCTGCGGATGCCCAACCAACCCAAACAGTGAGGTATGTTTTATCAAGGTTTTAATCACATTAATAAGCTCATCAAGTTTTAGGTAGGGGGTCCTAAATAAGCGATCATTCTTTACATGCAATCATAAAAGAAGAAGAAGAAGTGTATATGAATGATATGCGTTCTTTTCTAAAGAGTGGTGCTGTTGTGGAGATTACATATAAGGATTCCTGGTGTCTGGGAAGGGCGATAACTCCGATATTGTCACCTAACAAGATGTTGAAGTTCCATGTCCAATACACCACAAGTTTATTGACAAACTTGAGACGACCATATATATTCACGACAAAAGAAGAATATGTACCCTTTATTTTTATGGCTCGCGGCCTCCAGGTGCATCTATCATCAACACAAACTACCGCAACCCTTGTCGTGTCTGAGTAAAGGGTCTTGAACTCAAACTTCCACTTGAGTGCCCTTTTTTCATTTTATCCATCATCTCATCTTTGTTGTTGAAAGTTTTGTCCACCCGTATACCTAGTGGAATGTGAACCTCCTATAGCAACTGAAGGAGCATCTAGAGCATGATACAACACAAATGGTTTAATTCTTTTATCAGTTGTTGAACATGTGTCGTTACATGACATACCACTGCAAACTGATCAACTAAGCTCCTGTAAAGAGAAACAATGGATAGTAAAAACGTTAAACAAACCAAAATAAAATGTACAGAGCTGTAATCAAACTAAAATCAACAGTTACAGGCTATTTAAGAAGGGCTTCCTAAATACTTTACAATCCATATGGAAATTTGTATACGAGATATAAAACCATCAAAAGAAGAAGTGTAGACATAGATACGGGAAAATTTTGAACATTAAGAATATTATACATTTTCATGCAAATAAGATTCATTCATCACTACAAGAAATTTGACATTTGATAGCACATCACTATAGCTCAGTTTTCATAACTGCTATTAAAGATGGTATTGTGGATTGAGTTTATATATGATAGCATTTCGAAAATGCTAAGTCCCAAAATAACTAAGCGGGAACCAAAATTTGGCTTTACAAACCTAAAATGATAGAAGGCGGTAATACTTAGGCAAAAAATATTCATTTTGGGCTTTAGGTTCCCACCAAACTATAAAGTATATCCTTTTTTTTTCCTTAAAGAACAAAAACAACAACAACAACAACAAAAATTTCATCTAAGATTCATCTCTCACTCTCACGGTCTCACTCCTTCGTCTCTTTTAATCTTCATTTTGACGACTCATACCTCTTCTCCTTTATCTTCCGAAACCCTTGCCTCGTCTTCCTCGACCTATTCACCGTAGCAATAGTCGTCACTTCCGTGTCAACTCAGAACTCTTCCTGTCCCTTCGACTTCTCCATCTTTGATGTTCAATCTACTTGTGGCTTCCAGACCCCGTGGATCTCTCAAGGATGCATCTCCACCAGGTCGAATTCGAATCCCTAATCCCCAACTCCACCTCAACGCCGCCTTCTTTAAATCCCTTCGTCTTAGAAAACCAAAACCCTTATTTCTCCTCTCGTCTTTATTTTGTTTCTGGAGCATTGAATTAGCGTACCAGAGAGTTCCAGGAGTGACTCACACCGAAGTTGGATACTCTTAAGAGATCACTCACAATCCTTNAAGGGATCACTCACAATCCTTCTTACGAGGATGTTTGTTCTGGCACCACGAATCATGTTGAGATTGTTCGTGTTCAGTATGATCCTAAAGAGTGTAGCTTTTGTTGCTTGATCTGTTTTGGTCTAGGCATGATCCCACCACCTTGAATCGTCA
>OVAP01005614.1:0-10921 GCA_900406295.1 Aurinia saxatilis | reverse complement strand
CTGTTTGAGCTACTCTATAAATCAATAACTATAACTAACTCTAAATAATCTTAAAAATACTTTTGTCTCTGGCTATGTAATCCCTTGTTTGTGTTATGTGCACAAAACTGTTAAAATATTTACAAAGATGCAACGTGATTAGTGAGATTTCGAGAGGCTTTGAATCATAAAAAAAAAAACGTACAGGAGATAACAAATACCGGAACACCACACATCCAAGTTGCCAATCCCAATCTTCCCAAAGGTATAGATTCAAATCTAAATGTCATAGATGATGCTTTACCTTTTCTACGGTTGTGTGTTGATCAATAATAAATTGAGAAAAAGATATCCTTGTTATCTTTCGTCCTCTCTGTTCATCCACGGTAATTAAGTCGTTTGGTTCCAAAGCTTCCCGATGATACCTACTGACCGAACCCACATTAGATTTCTTAAAACTATCAGAGAAAGGGTAAATATCCTAGAAGCGAATTGTCAATTTACCTTCAGTGGTTTGTTCTGCATGGATGCGAGGAAGCGTGCCAGTGATGAAGGAGCCCTGGATGCCACGTTTTCGTAAGGAAATTATAATTTTCAGAACTGTGAGTGACGGCTTCAACAATGGAGAATAGGACTTTATAGGGGGTGTTCCAGGTTGGGGCCATTAAAGGTTTGAGTATATGGCTGATTGAAACGCCTCGGTAATTTAAGGTGGGAAACTAAAGAGAAACTCAAATATAAGTACGTTAGAGGAAGGTTGGAAGATGGATGGTTTGCAAATCATATTCGATAGAAGGTGGGAGGCGAAAGGTAGAATAGAGTCTTCTTCTTTTTTATATTAATCGTCTTGTTTTCTTTTTAACTTTATTTCGGCTTCTTTATGGCCCATTTAGTATGATAGTGAGTTTGTATAATAATGACAAAACATATAGGTGAGTTAGTGGACTTCTCGAGTTCATAACATCCAAAAAATAAAATGACAAAAATTAGTTTTGTTTTACGTTTTTTTTTCTTTGGCCCATTTTGTTTTTGGACTTAATCAATATGGTGGCCAGCCAAAATTATCTTTCTACAGATCTGGGTGTTGACACGTGGCAGTCTCGAATGATGTTTAAAGAGCTTAGGTGGACACCCTCAGGAGCTCCCAAACTTCCCTTTTATATATATAGATTACAAATTTGTTAAGGTTTAGAGTTTTAACACTTATGGTTTAGTAAAATTATAGAGTTTATGATTGACTAAAGATTTATAGAGCTAGGATTTAGGGTTAAAATCTTATAAAATTAGGGTTTAATTTTTAATAACTATTAGGGTTTAACTGTTGGGATTTATGGTTTATATGTTAGGGGGTTAGGGTTCATTAGGGGTGGGAAGACGTTTTGGGGTTTATGATTTTACGGTTTAGGGTTTTTAAACCTTAAACCCTATATCCTAAACCCTAAAACCATATAAATAGTTAAAAATTAAATATTTGTATTTTTGAAAATTTACCTGCTTTCCATGGCACTTTTGAAAAGTGGTACACTAAATGTGGTAGTTTTAAAATTCTCCCATATTTTTATATTTAATAGATAATATTTTGAAATTTTCATTTTGCAGGTTCTTTTGTTTTAATAAAATTAGTATTTCGAAATTTTTATTTTATTTCTTGCATTCTCCTGGAATTTTAAACTTTGATTTCTTTATTTCTCTATTTTCTTATAACAAAATAAAACTCTATAACAACTTCCTAATTATTCTTTAAATTTCATTACGCATTAACATTACAAATATTTTTTTAAATTATACATTCACAAGAATTACTGTAATATAAAAAATTAGGTCGATTTAGTTACAATAATATAAATAACAAATCTGTAACTACTTCCTCATTACATATCCTTTGAATAAGTATTTCGAAATTAGGTTTTTATTTCTATCATTTAATTGGATTTATAAAATTTAATTTCTTGATTTCTCCATTTCGTTAACTTTGATAAAAGAAAACCTGTAACAACTTCTTCATTGTTTTTATTAATGAAAAACAATTAAAAATACCAAAACTCGAAATTCGGATTTACTTATATGAATTATATTTTACTCATATTCCTTTAGGTTTAGAGACCCAAATTTAGGGGATAAGTATATCATAGAAAACATAATATTTTAAATTACTATTTCTAATTTTCATAAAACATTAAAAATATAAACCGTGCTTTACACTAATTTCTTTGTGTTTATGCAACCAAACTTAGGATATATATATTTAGAATTGATCATTTTCTGATTATATTGTTTTAATAAAATTTGAATTTCTAAATTATGTTTTTATGTCTCGAATTCTTTTGGCATTTCTAAACCTTAATTTCTTGATTTCTCTATTATGTTACATTTGATGAAAAATATAACAACTTTCTCATTATCCTTTAGATTTCATTATGCATTAACATTACAATATTTTTATTAGGATTTTTTTTCAGTCCCTTACCGTTATTGTAATTCAAAAATTTAGTACGATTTAGTTATATTAACTTAAATAACTAATGTGTAACGACTTTAATATTTTATATTTTATTATTAATTTTTAAATCTGTCCCATTCTCAGCACGAGTTATAACACTAGTATTAATGCAACAAACGATTTTTAAAAAAGTATTTAAATTCTAAAATTAAACTACTTAAAATATCAAATTCGTTCTATTTAACATTCCCTGTTTTTTAGAAGACAGTTACAAAACGCTTCAACAGATGGGTAAAACCAGAATGAGCAAAACCATAATAAGTAATTTAAATCACATGTTCATGGAAATTGATATTCTAGTATCAAAAAATTTACATGTTTATAATAAGTAACATACAAAGATTCCTCAACACTCAAATACTCATCTCTCAAGACTCTCTAATTGGAAAGTAATGTAGGCTGAAATCTTTAGGCGTTGGTCAAGTATAGTCACATTCTTTGTAATGACAAATTCGCATTTCTTTCTTTATTATACCCACAAGCTAGTAAGAATGAGTCTTGTGTTAAGGACAAAATATTAATTATCCATCATTAGATATTTTTAATAATTTATTGTTTACTAAACCGACATATTACCCCTATATATATGTGATGTTGGATGTAAAAGAGAAGGTGAAAAAAGATAAGTTAAAGTTACTTACCTTAAATCTCTACCTCAAAACATCGTCCCTTTCTTTCTCTTGTTTTAATAACACATCCATCCATCACTTTCATTCTCTCCCTCTCTCTCATCAACTACCTCACTTCTCCACTTAAATATAAATATTCTTCATATATATATACATATATATATATATATATATATTGTCACATAATATATAATCATTTACAACAGGTTATCAGCAAGAATAAGCTCTGTTCCGACAAACAACCGAGTATCCATCCGATCATAAAATTTAAGGTATAGTAAAGGTAATGTTTCAAATTATGTTTATATTTATTTATTTATGATATAAATGTTATACATCCTAATGATCATATGGTAGAATCTCCTCAGATCATTATAATTAATGTTTTGAAGACATTTATTAACAAAGTTCCTGAAGAACTATATTGAAACAAAATATATGAAATAAAAATGTCTAGAAGACATAAGAACGTTCTAGAAGAACCGTATAATAAAACTTTGTCCAGAAGATAAATCTTTTATTTTGTTGTTCTGTTAAATCATGATTACCACCATAATTATATACTAATTTATTTCATGTTATATTTATGAATTTAACCTTGACCTTTAAAATAGATATTTAAAATTAGTGATTAAATTTATGATTGATTTATAATTAAATATTCACCAACGGTCATGAAGAATCTTATATAGCTATTGTTTTATTTTTCTATATTTATAGTAATTATTTTTCTTATGCCAGAGAGTTTTATAACAAATTAAATAAATTCTTAATTATGATGTTTATAATCACTTAATATAAATGGTTAGATAAAAAATAAACACTATTATCATATTATTTAAATTGGAAATTTTTAACCGATTTAATTTAGGCTAGATATTAAATTGTTGAGTTTTACAGTTATCCTGTCAAACTTGGCAAAACTCGAAATGGCTGGCCTCGACATCTCTGGAAATAATTATATGAGATGGGCAGTCTCAGCAAAGAGACATTTGAAAGGAAAAGGGCTCCTTGACACCATCAATAAGTCGAAAACGACTTCAAAAATAGATAAGGCAAACACCACCAACTTTTTAACCCACCATATCCATGATGGTTTACAAGAGGAATACATCACAAAAGAAGATCCTGCAGATCTTTGGCAAGCCCTCAAAGAAAGGTTTGATTACCAGAAATACGTGATCTTACCGAAGGCTAGACATGAGTGGCTGAACCTCTGGTTTCAGGACTTTAAAAGTGTTGCTGAATATAATTCCATGTTGTACGGAATTACTTCCAGGATGATGTTATGTGGAGAAACAATAAGTGATTTGAATATGATCGAAAAGACTCTCCAAACATTTCATCCTGGAAATGTGGTCCTGCAACAACAATACCGAGCAAACGGATACAAGAAGTATTCTGAATTAATGCAGGTTATGTTGGTTGCAGAACAAAACAATGAAATTGTGATGTTAAACCATCAAGCCCGTCTGACAGGATCGGCCTCATTCCCAGAAGTGAATGTTGCGTCGTCCAATTATAATAATTACGGCAAACACGGTTGAGGAATGATCGTGGTCGTGGACGAGGAGGATATGTACGTGGACGTGGGCGAGGACAAGGAAGAAGATTCCGTCCTTATGATTCCAACAATGAAGGAAATAATAATAAAAGGTTCAAAAGGAACGAAGTTGGTCGTGCCACGAAGAAGCAACATGAGGATGCTTGCTACAGATGCGGCATGAAAGGACATTGGTCCCGTACCTGTCGTACACCAAAACATTTAGCCGATCTGTATAAAAAAACTCAAAAGGAAAAGGAAACCAACTTCGTCTATGGCGAATCAGGGCCTTCTTTCGATGGTATAGATAATGATACACATCTCGATGTTTCAGACTATGTAGTTGATCCTGAAGCCATCAACAATAGTCAAAACGAGTAAAGCTTCCTGAAGAAGTTTGTATGACATAAAAATTATTTGTATCTTTATGAAGAAGAAATTAAGAACTAGAAAACCTAGTGTTTATTTGTATGTTTTGTTATGTTGTATGTTCTGTTGTAAGATAGTTTTTATTGTAATATAAACCTTTTGTTTTGTTATATTAACACATCTTTTATGAATGTTTATAAATTCAGAAAATGTCAAAATTTGAGGATGGAGATATATGTCTGGCACACAATACTTAAAGATAAAAAGTATTTCTCCTCCCTTAAAATACAAAATTCCGCTGGAAGCGTGAATACTATATCTGGTAATTCAAAGATTATCATGGGCTCCGACAAAGCCAGTTTTTCAATGTCAGGGGGAACAAAAATTGAAATAAATGATGCATTATATTCCCCGAAATCTTACAGAAATTTGCTAAGCTTCAGAGATATCCGCAGAAATGGATATCACATAGAAACTATGAGTGAAAAGGGCATTGAATATCTTTGCATTACATCGGTTAGTCCGGAGAGGAAGTGTATATTAGAAAAGCTACCAGCTTTATCCTCCGAAATATATTCCACACAGATATATATGGCTGAATCATATGTTACTGTAAACCCGAAGTTTACAAGTACGTTTAAAGTCTAGCATGAACGTTTAGGGCATCCCGGTTCAGTCATGATGAGAAAAATTGTGGAAAATTCAAATGGCCATCCATTGAAAAACTAGAAGATTATTCAATCGAGAGAATTTTCATGTAATGCTTGTTCTCAAGGAAAGCTAATAACTCGGCCATCACCAGCCAAAATTGGGAATGAATCTCCAACATTCTTAGAGAGAATACATGGGGATATATGTGGGCCTATTCACCCACAATGCGGACCGTTTAAATATTTTATGGTATTAATTGATGCATCCAGCAGATGGTCACATATATGTCTATTGACTACACGAAATATGGCTTTCGCAAAATTCATTGCCCAAATAATCAAGTTGAGAGCATAATTCCCTGATTATACAATAAAGAAAGTAAGACTTGATAATGCTGGTGTGTTTACTTCACAAGCTTTCAATGACTATTGTATGTCATTAGGAATTGAGGTTGAACATCCGGTCCCGCATGTTCATACACAAAATGGCATGGCTGAGTCTTTAATTAAACGGCTATAACTTATTGCTAGACCATTAATATTGAGAACAAAGCTCCCAATTTCGGTATGGGGTCATGCAATCTTACATGCTCCAACACTGATTCAAATACGGCCCAGTGCATACCATAAATACTCCCCATTACAATTAGGCTCTGGCCAGAAGCCATATATATCCCATCTCCCTGTTTTTGGGTGTGCGGTCTATGTTCCTATAGCTCCACCGCAAAGAACAAAAATGGGACCACAAAGGAGATTGGGAATATATGTCATGTATACATCACCGAGTATAATTCGGTATCTTGAACCTCAAACTGGTGATATGTTTACGGCACGTTTTGCCGATTGCCATTTCAATGAGGAAGAATTCCCAGTATTAGGGGGAGGAATTAAAGAAATTCCAAAAGATATCACATGGTTCACACCGTCCTTGTTGCACCTTGATCCTCCTACGAAACAGCGTGAACTGGAAGTTCAAAAACTTGTACATTTACAAAATATGGCAAACCAGCTACCAGATGCGTTCACTAATACAAGAAGGGTGACAAAATCATATATACCCGCTGCGAATGTCCCATCAAGAATTGATGTTCCGAAAGAACAAATTGATGGAAAAATTAATGAGCCTAAAGTTCAGCTGAGAAGGGGGAGACCGATGAGATCAAAAGATAAAAATCCCCGGAAGAAAAAGAAATCGGGAGAATCAAATGATAAGGTTCCTGAAGAACCGGATACAATAAATGAAAAGGTTCCTAACGAACCGGACACAATAAATGAAAAGGTTCATGAAGAGCCGGATAGAAAGAAAGGTCCTGAAGACGAAAATGAAACAGAAAATATGATATTTCCATCAATTATACCCAAAATAGAAAGTTATGGGTTAGAAATGAGATAGAAGATGATGATGGAATTTTCTCATTCTTTGTATCCAAGGAAATTGAAAGTGATGATCCAGATCCAAGATCCATATTTGAATGCCAGCAAAGACCTGATTGGGAGAAGTGGAAAATGGCCATGGAAACTGAATTAAACTCCCCAAATAAAAGAAGAGTTTTTGGACCTATTGTCACAATGCCCGAACATGTCAAACCCGTTGGACATAAATGGGTATTTGTTTGGAAAAGAAATGAGAAAAATGAGGTAACAAGATATAAAGCCCGACTTGTTGCCCAAGGATTTTCTCAGAGACCGGGAATTGATTATGAAGAAACATATTCTCTAGTTATGGATGAAATTACATTCAGATTTTTAATGAGTTTAGCAGCATCTAAAAATCTGGAAATGTATTTAATGGATGTTGTGACAACATATCTATATGGATCATCGGATAATGATATATACATGAAAATCCTCGAAGGATTTAAAATGTCTGACGCATTAAGTTCAAAACCTAAAGAAATACGATCAAATTACAGCGATCACTTTACGGATTAAAACAATCGCTTAAATGAATATATGTTGAGTAAAGGATATACCAACAATGCGATATGCCCTTGCGTATTCATTAAGAAATTTTTGTGATCATTGCTGTATATGTTGATGACTTGAATATAATTGGAACTCCAAAGGAGATTGATGATGCACAAACTCATATGAAAGAAGAGTTCAAAATGAAAGATCTTGGAAAGACTAAGTTTTGGCTTGGGCTCCAAATAGAGCATTTCCATCATGGAATATTTGTGCATCAATCCAATTATACAAAAAAGATCTTAAAACGCTTTAATATGGATAAAGCGAATCCTTTGAGTACTCCAATGGTCAATAGATCATTAAACGTTGAAAATGATCTATTTAGACGTTGTGAGGAAAATGAAGAAATACTTGGTCCCGAAGTACCTTATATGAGTGCTATAGGTGCACTTATGTATCTTGCAAATTGTACTAGACCAGTATTTTCTTTTACTACTAACTTCTTGCTTTTGTTACTAACTTGCTTGCTAGATACAATTCAGCGCCTACTCGAAGGCATTGGAACGGGGTAAAACACATATTCAAGTATCTTCAAGATACGATTGATTTAGGATTATATTATCCTAGAAACTCCGAATTTGGTCTAGTTATTTTGCAGATGCAGGATATTTGTCGGATCCTCATAATTCCAGATCACAAACTGGATATGTTTTTACAATTGGAGGAACTGCAATCTCATGGCGTTCTCAAAAGCAGAGTAGTCGCCACCTCATGAAATCATGCAAAAATCATTGCACTTCATGAAGCATGTAGAGAATGTGTATGGCTTCGATCAATGACAAATCATATCCAAGAAGCAAGTGGATTAGGCATCAGCAAAGAACTAACAAGATTATATGAAGACAATGCTGCTTGTGTTGCTCAAATCAAAGAAGGTTATATAAAGAGCGCCAGAACGAAGCATATTCCCCCAAGATTTTTCTCTTATACTCGAGAGCTCGAGAAGAACAAGGAAGTCGATGTTCAGTACATCCGCTCGAGTGACAATGCAGCTAATCTATTCACAAAAGCGCTTCCGACTTCCACATTCAGAAAACATGTTCAAAGTATCGGAATGCGTTATCTACAAAATCTATGAAGTCTTTTTCAGGGGGAGACTGCACTCTTTTCCTTGTCATGGTTTTTACCCCATAAAATCTTTCATAATAGGGTTTTTCCATAATAAGGTTTTTAAGGAGGCAGTATATAATACAAAATCAATGATGGATAATTAAGGGGGAGTGTTAAGAACAAAATTGTAATTATCCATCATTAGATATTTCTAATAATTTATTGTTTACTAAACCGACATATTACCCCTATATATATGTGATACTGGATGTAAAAGAGAAGGTGAATAAAGATAAGTTAAAGTTAATCACCTTAAATCTCTGCCTCAAAACATCGCCCCTTTCTTTCTCTTGTTTTAATAACACATCCATCCATCACTTTCATTCTCTCCCTCTCTCATCAACCACCTCACTTCTCCACTTAAATATAAATATTCTCCACACACACATATATATATATATATATATATATATATATATATATATTCTCACATAACATATATTCATTTACAACATCTTCAACATCAAATTTTCTCAATCAATTTTTCTCAATTCCGGTTTGTTCCGGTTCATGTGGGATTCAATGTGTATTTCGGTTTGGATATAACTAATTTCGATTCCCATTTTCTTTCCTTTAAATGAAAAGGGTAAATTGGTAAAACAAACACTATTACGAAACAAGCTTTGGTCTTACTTCTCCTCCTCTAAACCACATAATGCAATTTGTGTTCATCTTTGTTGGGAGGAAACAAATCTGATAGATTTTTGATTGAATTCTCCCAATTTACTCATGTTTTGTAGTATACTGTATCTGAAAAATGTTTCTAGGAAGAAGCTAGAGAGGTTAAAAAGCCTCAACAAAAGACGCATGTAAGGTGTTCGACGAAATTCCCCAGAGAGAGTAAAATGCGGTAAGGAAACCGCAACACCATTTCTCGATTCTAAAGTGTTGATTGTTTAGGTATATGTGGAAAATTGAGGTTTTGATCAACTGTTTCCGAAATTGGTGGTTGTCTCTGTAAAATCTTGGATTCGATTTTTGTGAACAAATATAATGGTAAGAAATTTTACGGAAGAGGAACTATTTATCCTCAGTCATCCTACAAGATACTGGAGGAAAAGAAGAGAAGATAGGATAAGCAGATTACCCGACTCTTTGATATCTCAGATTCTCTTGTATTTGCCCACCACCAAGGACATCGTTACAACTAGTGTTTTGTCCAAGAGATAGAAAAGTGTCTGGCTTTTGGTTCCCAAGTTAGATTTGGAGACTGATGAGTTCCCAAATCACAATGCCTTTGCTAGTTTTATGGATAGGTTCTTAAACTTCACTAGAGAACATAATTCATGCTTGCACAACTTCAAGCTCAGTATTACCAAGGATAAGTATGATCAACCTTGTGTCACCCGTTGGCTAGACTCTGTGGCTACGCGTAAACTCAACTATCTTAATGTTGAGTGTATTTCTGCAAATCGTAAGTCTTTAGAGGTGATTCCCTTAAGCCTATATGTGTGTGACACACTGGTATATCTACGACTACATCGAGTACGGTTGGGAGAGTTTAAGTCTGTGTCCTTTCCTTGTTTAGAGACTATGCGTTTAGAAGAAAACGTATATGCTAATGATGCGGCTCTGGAGTCACTTATCTCTTCTTGTCCTGTTCTTGAAGATTTGATCATTGTGAGAATGGTACAAGACAATGTAAAGGTTTTACGCGTGCGCTCCCAGACACTAACCAGTCTTGATATAGACTTTATGTTCGGTGAGGATGATGACCTAGATGAGAATTTTGAGAAAATGGGCTCATGGATTTTGATTGATTCCCCTAGACTCGAGTATTTGAAATTCCAAGATGATCTATCAGACAGTAAAATTCTAACCAATTCGGGTTCCTTAGCCAAGATCAATCTTGTTTATGTCTTTCATGAGCATGATGTTGCTGATCTAGTTGACTTACCAAAGCGGAACATGATCCGTAACGTTTTTACCAATATTTCTGGAGTTAAGGATATGAAGATCTCTTTGAGTACGGTGGAGGTATATAGCTTTGCAGTTTGTATACATGTATTATCTAGTGTTCCTTTTTGAAGAATATTTTTGCTCACTCATATTTTTCTTTTCTCATTTTTGGTGAGCAGTTTCTCTACTATAATTGTTGGAGATTATTTTATTAAAGTGTTAGTTGGGCTTTAATAAAATTTGGGTGTGAATAAGAAATGGATCTTAACCCATA
>OVAP01005612.1:0-12825 GCA_900406295.1 Aurinia saxatilis | reverse complement strand
ATCCTTAATTACTACAGCGATAGAAAGTAGTTGTTAAGGTCTTAATAGAGTAAAAAACACAAACTTATTAACGTTCGGCCTTTGTTGAAGCTAACGGGCCCATCAGTCCCACTACAACTTAGGATCCCTATCTCTTCCACAGTCTCTGATGCTGCAATCAACGGTGACTGGAGATTCAACACCACTAGTTCCTCTCGTCGAAGCGCACTACGAAACACGATTCAACTACTGCAACCTTCGACTCAGTCAGCCAGCCCCGACTCTTGGTTCTGGTCCCTCGATTACAATTCCAAAGCTACCTTTTCCACTGCACGAACATTGCAAGACCTGAACAATTTTGGTGATAAAGTTAATTGGCACTCGGTTGTGTGGCTCACTGGTCAAATTCCCAAAGATGGCTTCATCACCTGGCTTGCAGTGCTTGATAGGCTGCCAACAAGACACCGATTATGGTCATGGGCATCATCCATGACACCTCTTGCCTACTTTGTTCTTACTGGCTCGAAATAAGAGGACACTTATTAGTCACTTGCTCCTACTCACATGAAGTTTGGTGTGCCTGCTTCCCATCATCCCCAGATCTCCCCTTGCTGTTCCAAGAATTCATCCCTTGGATACGTTCTCTACTAAAACAATCCAAGATGATTGTCCAACTACTCTTCTAATGCATCCTCTATAATTTTTGGATAGAAATAAACCACAGGCACTTCACTAATACGAGCCACCCACCATCATCCTTGATTGCTGAAGTCAACAGAACTATCCGCAACAAACTGTATCTCCTTGACAGAGATCTTGACACCAGAGGACCCCTCGAATACACCTATCTCACGCACTGGTTTAGATTCTTTCAACCGTCCGCCACCAACTTACCGTACAGTTCCTCCACAATTCCTTGATTCTCGTTTTACAGTGTTGATTCTCGTTTTACAATGTTCGGCAACTAGAGTCCCTATTTCTTCTTGATATGAGTATTGCACCAAAACACTTCTCCTAATGGGGATATCGTCTGTAAACTTGTTTTTCTTTGGTAATAAATTTTAAACTTAGTACAAAAAAATTGGAACTACGCTTAGTAAAGCAGAGAGCTGTTCACGAAGGTTAAGCATGGGAGAGTGAGAGACTTGAAGAGCCAAACAAAACTTATTAGTTATGTATAAAACAACAGAGAAAGTGTTCTGAAATAGTTGAATTAAAAGAGTACTTCTGGTTTTGGCTAGAAAACAAGTCGCAATACAAAACTCTCAAGTTTTGTTTTCAGAAAGAATACAGAGTTGATGGGGACAAGTCACTGCTTTCCTTTTAAGAGAAGCATCGAGAATTCTACAGATTACGAATTTTGCTTGCGGTAATCCAACGAAACCTGTCCAAAGATTTATAAATTTAATATCCTCTTGTGATTTTCTTCAGCTTGATCATGAAGATAAGATTTTGTGACTACTTTGCATATAGATTAGCAAGACTGATAAGAGGATGTGTATAGGATTGCAATGTTTTGTCTTTGTGTTCACAATTTTCTCAGAGGCATGCTAATCATTTTGCATTTATCTTTTTGCTCTTTACGTTATAATATCGAAAAGAACACAAGAACAAAATTTCAAATTCTATGATCAAATACATTTGAACCCGCATTGTCGAGGCACAAGGCGAAATGAAGTAAACGATACACCGCCGATGATATTGCACTTACCTTTTTTTTTTTATACTATAAAAAAACACAAAACAAAATTTTTAATGTTATAATCGAGTACATTTGAGCCGGCACAGGTGTGGACAACCAACCCAGTATAATTATTATAAGGTGACATGACATATTGAAATATTAAATTAGGTATTTATAATAAAAAAAAATTACTTGTTATCTTAAAATAGTATATAGTTAAAAGTTAGTATATTCATGAAAATGTGATAAAATACGAAAACGATTTAGACTGCAACCATTGAGATAATCAAATACTGATTTCATACTTATAAATATAGGTAAGATTTCATATGCTTGATTTTATTAATCAATGGTCTATTAGTTTATATATGCTTACTCATTATTATTATATTAATAATAACCAACACAAAATATTTTTGAATATTGAAAGTTAACTTTGATAATCAACATTATCATGTACTATCATGTACTATTTTTTGTAACTACTTAATTTGTTGACATCAAAAGAAAACTATTTTTAAATTTCTAAATGGACCCAATCATAATAACTGAATTAAAAAAAAAAAAATCATAATAACTGAATTTAGCTTTCTCCAATAAAACTCCCTATATCACAATTATCACGCATGTGGAAACAACATGAGCTACAAGTGAGTCAAGCTGACAACTGGTTACACATGGAACAAACTAGCCCAAAGTGACAACTCATCACCAGGTAACCAGTATAGTGGGTCCCATAATTTAAACGTTTTCACTAGCCACACCTCTCATTGGCTTAATGTAATAGTTCTCGGTGGACCCTACTCTAATGTGGACTGCGTGAGCATGACTCTCTCACACTGGTAGATTTGTAATTTTCTCCTCCTTGTAATTTAAATTACATTTATTACTCTTTTTATTCTTTAAAATTACATTTATCACTTTGATAAGATAAGTTCATACTCATTAGGTGTTACATTACCCTAGCATAGCATGTACCTATATATCTATGACATACTGTAATCAAAGTCTTTTTGTGGCATCTTATTCGTACATATGCGATATTTCACATTATTAACTAGATATAAATATGTAGAAGGGTGAAAATATATTCTTTCGTCATTTATGATAGATATTTTAGAGTGAAGACATATAAGTCGCCCTGTGATAACTATAATGGTGATCATGTATTATTTGTTATAATCGAAGAAAATATATTCTTTTATCAATCATGCTGATGGTATATTATTTGGTATAATCGAAAAAAATATTTTTTCTTGTCAATCATGGTAGGCATTTTCGAGCAAAAGCGTAAAAGTCATCTTTGTTTTGTCACATGAATGATATTAAAGTTGAAAGAGTTGGCACAAAGAAATAGGCCTAAAAGACTGAGATGAAATACAGCAACAACAAACATAGTAGTCAAAAAAATAATTGAAGTAACAGAGCCAAAAGAAGCAAGTGCTGAAGCCAAAAAGGAGATTAAGAGAGGAACAAATCAAGTGGCCATCAAAGCTTTGTCAAAGGCAAATTGCTCCGCTAACCAACCAGGGTGTCCAGAAGCTTCATAAGATTGCCATCGATTGTCTGAGGTGACACTTTTAGCAATCCTAAAAGCTCCCAAATTGCAGGCTCTTTGTTCCTTAATTAATCTCCAACTTGGAATTAAATTTAACACATCTAAAATTTTTATCCCATACGCCACGAAGGAAGGCCAAGCTTGTGGTCTTTGAATAGCACCGATGATTGAAGAATCCTCCAGACCAAATATAACATGAGTAAAATGATGAGTGACCATACTATGGACAGCCCATTTGGTAACAGAGAACCAGGCTTCATTAGAGTTAGAGATACCAGAAAAACTTCGTCTGCTATGAAGTAAGACATCCCCTTGGCAATCTCTAACTACCCAAGCAGCCTCTACCAAATGATTCTTTCTATCCCAAGAGCAAGCCACATTACATTTGAGCCACATAACATCAGGACGGGGGGGGGGGGGGNNNGGGGGGGGGGGGGGGGGGGGGACCAAGATACTATTGAAGTGCTACGAGTAAATGAAGAAGAAACAGTGGCAGAGGGTTCATCCTGAGCTAAGAACCATAAAGAAGTTTCCTCAAGAACTTTCCCAACTATTTCAAGAACTCCAAAGACCGTACCTTCTATTGCTAAGATGTTTCTACTCTTCCATATATACAAAAAATTCCAAGGCAGAGGCTTCCTAATTTCAATATCATAAGAAGAAGAACTATAAATATCTAATACTCTAGAGATATTACAAAAAATCGAAGATTCATGAAACCCATGGCAAGGAAAAGGAAATCCAGAGACAACCCAAGTTTTTCTAGCAAGGGTACAAGTAAACAAAAGGTGATTTATTAATTCTCTTTCAAGGCAACACCCCTGACACCTAGAATCAACTCTCATTCTATTTGAATAAACTTATCTGCTACAGGTAGAAAACCAGACAAAGCTTTCCAAAGAAAGTGTTTGATTTTAAGAGGGCAAAAGAGATCCCAAACCTTATTCTTGAGAATGTTGATTGAAGGTTGAGCAGAGGATGAGAGAATGAGGTCCTCGTGCTTAACAAGAGAAACAACTTTGTACCCTGTCTTAACAGTGTAAGTTCCACTTCTTGTATGCTTCCAAATCC
Organism: Aurinia saxatilis; assembly: GCA_900406295.1. NCBI lineage: Eukaryota > Viridiplantae > Streptophyta > Magnoliopsida > Brassicales > Brassicaceae > Aurinia > Aurinia saxatilis. Next base: position 8,533 of record OVAP01005612.1, on the reverse strand, counting down.
AAAAATCATTTTAAAAAACTGCTGGCTTTATTTTCAGAATATCGTGAATATCATTGGGGAAAAAGAGTTCCTGAAGCTTGCCTCTATCCCAAGTTTTATGTTGTTGATCAATCAAATCTTTAACTCTGAGGCATAGATTAATCATCATACGATAGTTTTCCCCTGGTGCCCAGCAATCAGTCCAAACCTTTGTTGCATGACCATTCCCTATTTGCTTGACCAAGCCTATTTGTAAGAGTTGTCTTCCAAAGATGATGCTTTTCCAGGCAAAAGAAGGTTGTGATCCAATGCCAGCATGAAGAAAATCTGGTGAATCATAGTATCTGCTTTTAAACACCTTTGTAAAAATGCTATCAGGGAACTGAAGTGAACGCCAAGCTTGCTTACCTAGTAAAGCTTGATTAAAGCATTATAAATCTCGAAATCCCAAACCACCCAGCTCTTTACTTAAACAAAGACTGTCCCATTTTACCCAGTGAATCTTTTTCATGTCTTCATTAGAATTCCACCAGAATTGTGAAATAGCATTAGTCAGAGCAACACAGGTAGTTTTTGGAAGCCTAAAGCAAGACATAGCAAATATAGGCATTGCCAAAGCTACCGTCTTGATTAGAATTTCCTTGGCTCCTAGGGATAGAAATCTTGTAAACCAAGCATACGTTTTTTATTTCATTTGTTTGTGCAGAAAGGCTAACATCTCACATTTTGATCCACTGAAACATTCAGGTAAGCCTAGATATGTACCAGCACCACCTTCATTGAAAATCCCTAACTGATGTTTGATCTGATCCTTGATCTCAATATGCACTAGGTCACCAAAAATCACAAAAGACTTAGCTAAGTTGATAGACTGACCCGTAGCAGATTCATAGGAAGCCATGATCATCTTAAACTCTTGGATTTCTGAACTCACAAGCTTACAAAGAAAGAGACTGTCATCCGCAAAAAGCAGATGGTGCACTTGTGGTCCTCAGCAGAAAATTGAATACCAGATATTTTGTGTTGTAGTTGAGCTCTATTAAGCATATGAGTAAGGCCTTCAGTGCACATTACAAAAAGAAATGGAGACAATGGGTCGCCCTGCCTAATACCTCTCTCAGGTTGCAGTAATCCATAAGCTTGACCATTCATTAAAACAACATAAGAAACAGATGAAATGTAGAACATAATCCAACTTACAAATTTGTGATGAAAACCCAAAGCTGTAAGAAGAACCTCAATGTATTTCCACTCCACTCTATCATATGCTTTGGACATATCTGATTTAATGGCCATATACTCTGCATATACTTTCAGATGCTTTCTAAGACCATGAACAAGTTCACGTGCCACCAAGATATTATCTGAGATCAATCTTCCAGAGACAAATGCTGATTGATTAGGAGAAATTAGCTGAGGGAGAATGGGCTGAAGACGCTTACCAAGATCTTAACAATAATTTTATACACCACATTGCTCAGACTAATAGGTCTTAAATCTTTCATCTCTTGTGCATTAGCTATCTTTGGTATAAGGAAAATTTGTGTAAAATTCCATTCCTTTGGAAAAACACCAGTAGAAAAGAATAATTGTACCTTAGTGATGCCAGTGTTACCTATGATACCCCAATAACTTTGGAAGAAGACTCGTCATTCCATCTGCCCCAGGTTCACTGTTTTGCTTCACTGAAAATACTGCTTACTTAATCTCATCTTTGGTCACAGGAGCTAGTGTCCTTTCATTCATAGCATATGTTACCCTGGGCTGAAAATCATGGAAAATGTCTGCAAAATTAGCTGGATTAGAAGATTTGAATAACACCTGAAAGTAATCCAGAGCCACTTGTGCTTTGCTAGATTCAGATCTCTGAAAATGTCTATGAGCATCTTTAAGTTTATTCAATTGCTTGAATCTCCTATCTTGTTGCACTGAAGCATGATAAAACTTGTATTTAGATCCCCCTGCTTAAGCCAATTTTGCCTGCTTTTTTGTTTCCAATAGGATTCTTCCTCTTTATAAGCTTTAATCAATTCAGTTTTGATGTTTCTGATTCTGGCGAAACAAGGAGGACATTTGGATTCTTCATCTTTTAACACTTTCGGTAGAGTAGATATCTTATCGAGAGAGTTTAAGTTGTTTTCTTTTTTCCATTTACTTAATGCCACTCTGCAGTTTCTCATTCTAGCAGCTATACTTCCATTACGATTCCTGAATCAAGCATCCTGAATAGATTCCTTAACTCTAGGCTTATGAAGCATTCTAACATCAAAATTTAAACTGACCTCGATAACTTTGTTGGGAATTCATCAAACTTACTAAAACCGGTCGATGGTATGACCCTCTCTTTTCCAAAAAGGCTTGATTAGAAACAGGAAAGGTTTGTTTCCAGTCTTTGTTCCCAAAACACCTGTCTAACTTGCATTGCACCCAATGTTTATATATCATTCCTCCCCAGGTAAAAAGGTTTCCAATACTACCTAATTCTTCCAGCTTACAACATATGATCATATTCACAAAGGAAACAGACGAATCTTCATCTCTAAAAGGCCCTCCTAATTTCTCACCACTATGTAGCAAGTCATTAAAGTCTCCAAGTACACACCAGCTCTGAGTTCTTTGGACACCAATGCGAGACAATCTTTCCCATACCAAATGTCTATACTTGAGAACTGGATGGCCATAAACACATGTCATATAGAAAGAAAAGGAACCAAACTGAACATAAGCATCCAAAAGATTTTTATTTACATCCAAAAGATCCATTTGTACACTGGACTTCCAAAAAACAACTAGTCCACCACTTCTCCCAACAGGTTCAACAGTATGTACATGGTCATAACCTAACCAAACCTGCAAGTCTACTAATATATTCCGAGATTTCTTAGTTTCTGACAGAAAAAAACACCTCTGGAAACTACTTCTTGCGTATTTCCATGAGGCGTGGAATTGTCAGACCCTTGGGAGATCCAAGACCCTGACCATTCCAAGCAAGTATGCTCATTACTTTCTAGGCAGTCCCTCGTTTGGGACTGCCAATCTTTTGTTCCTAGAAGCTCTGGGCAGCTTATCATTTTCAGAAGCCATCTTTCTCTTTTCCACACTCCCTTGAGAAACCCCTTGTCTACTTGCCATAACCTCATACATTGCCTTCTGGGACATCCGAGTTTTTTTTGTGAGTTTTCTTCTAGTCTTAGGTGTTGCTTTAATGAAACCGGAAGATCCAGAAACAGGAAAGTTGGATCTTATAACCGAAGTTCCATAAAAAAAGCCTGAAGAATAAACAGCTTGTGTTATAGATTTTGTCAAACCAGCCTCTAAAACTTCATTTAGTCTTCTCTTATCTTCCATATGACTGCTTCTGATTGCTCCCCCAATAGTTTATCTCCATCTCCTTGCATTATATGCACTTGATTAGTAGATTGAACAGAGTAATCAAAGACTATACCCTTTCCTTTATCCACATCTCTGGAAATGATTGGATCTTTCTCCATTTGTAGAGTCTCCTATTGGCTTGAGGATCATTAGATATCTGCTTTATGGTGCTCTTGATTCTGTCTTTCCTAGCTAGCTTTTCATTTTCATCAGCCACCATAAGATACTGACGCATAACTTGCAACACTTCCATTGCTATCCTTGGACGTCATGTGGTAAGATTAACTCCAACCTGCTCCTCTGTCAGTAGGGATGTTAATTTGGGTAAACTCAACCCATTTAGACCCACCCCATTTAAACTCATACCCATACCCATTTAAGCCCATATAACTTAGTATCTATTAGGGTTACCCATTTAAAACACATTTACTTTGTATTGACCCATGGGTACCCATTTAACTCATTTAACCTATTATCTATATACACTAATCCCCCTATATTTATTTAAACGAAAATAAAAATGATTAAATCTTCAATCAAAATTTAAAAATAATTAAATCCCGCATTTATGCTAAAACCACAATATCTAGTTTTTTACCAAAACAAAAAAAATATCGCTTTTCTGCGGAAGTCGTGAAATCCCGATTTCCTGCCGAAACCACAAAATCTTGTTTTCGCACCAAAATCGCAAAATCATGTTTTCCCGCCAAAGTTGCAAAATCCTATTTTTTCGCCAAAACCGTAAAATCCCGTATTTCCACCAAAACCGCAAACTCCCGTTTCCACCAAAACCGCAACTCCCATTTTCCCGCCAAAACCGCAAAATCCCATTTTCCGTTAAAACCGCAGAATCTCGTTTTCTCGCAAAATCCTTTTTTCGCCAAAACCGTAAAATCTCGTTTTTCCACCAAAGCCGTAAAATTCTGTTTTTCCGCCGAAACCATAAAATTCCTTTTCCCATAATATTTTCAAAATTTTGTTTTTTTGCCAAAACCGTTTTTCTGCCAAAACCGTAAAATTCGATTTTCCCGCCAAAATCATGATATTTTGTTTTCCCAGCAAAATCCCGTTTTTCCACCAAAACCGTTAAATCTCGTTTTCCCGCCAAAACCGTAAAATCATGAGCTTGAACTGTTTTAAACTTCCTCAAAAGCCTAGAGACATCAAAATGGACTCTGACCCTAACATATTCACGATTCCATGACTTGGTTTGATCAAAAGCAACCTCCCAAACAATTCCAGCAAACTTTCCCAAATCTGTTATAGCTGCATCCGTGTAATGATTGACTGGAATTTCTTTCATTTGAACCCAAACATTAAGATATTGCCGATAATCAGGTGGTGGATGTTCGACCCATCTATCCATCACAATACAACAATCGTTGAAAGTTTGTACTCCTTTAGCCAGAACGGATTGAAGATCATGTTCATGTTGGAAAATGAACTGAAATATCTCCTTAGAGAGGGCTACCCCTCGAACACGATCATATAATTGCCATTTCCGAGGCATATTTAGAATTACATCCGCCATGCGTTGATGATCTGGATTAAGTAGCCTACCCATAAGACTCCTCTCATTACGCTCACAAGACGAGAATTGTGGAAGCCTTGGGATGACATATGGTTCATCATCCTCTTCATCTTCTAGAGACATGGAGAGAAGAGCTTGATCTAGTGATGAAGACATAGAGAATAAATCAACCGTAACCTTTAACCAGGTCGGATCTATGTCAAGTAAGGTTTAAAAGAGGAAGATCACAAACGAAATCAAACTTTAGAGAACGGATTGAAGGTGGATCTGGGAAGAAAGTTTCGTCGGTGATGAAGATTTCTGGGATTGGTAATGAAACAATGCTTTAATCTAAAGGGAAAAGAACCAATCTACGCTCCACAATCAAAGATGAAAGACACTCTTTGAGAAGAAGAGTCCAAAGGCAATGGTTATTTTATATTTTCAAAAAAAAATAATATATATATATATATATATATATTAAATCCATCAATTAAAGATCCGACACACAAATTTTGATTGGCTTGTTTATCCATGTAGTTGGTCGGAAAAATTATTGTTCAAAGGTAACCTAATGGGCTGATGGACTAAGTCTACCGTCTATATTACCCAATAGCACAAACATAGTTCTAAAATCTTGTTGCAAACACGAGTTCAAAAAACCACAAAACTTAAATATGTATGGCGTTCCAATTGATGATCCATTATTGCGTTATTTCACATTATTAACTAAATAATTTGTTTTTAGAATGATGAATATGGATCTTATAGTCCAACATGGTAGGTGATATAAAACAAGAGGTAATCTTATCTTTCTAGGGTTTGGTTTCTAACATAAAAAACATTGTTGCACGCAAAATAGTCAAATCGGATATGATTATCATTTGGCATTTGCAAAGAAGCATAATTTTTGGATCTATCAATAATAATTCTGATAGGGAAATAATATTTTGTTGAGCTTGTTTATTTACTCGTGTAATTAGTCGGAAAGAGCATAGTCGAGATGATTACAAAAAAGAGTTGTAATCTTTAATATTTTGTTGCAAACAAGAGCTTGAAAAATCACAAAACTTAAATATGTTTGGCGTTCGAATCGCCAATCTATTATTTTGTTACTTTCACAATATTAACTAAAATACAAATTACCAAAAGGATGAATTTGTGGACCTATCTACTCACCAACAACAAGGGAATAAGTTAGTAATTAGGAATTTGAAAAAAAATCTACTCTCTCAGTCACTGACTAAGCCATGAACCAAATCATCATACTCACCACCCTCCTCCTCTCATTCTCTCTCTCCTCACCATCATATCCTTTGGTCCATGACGTCCTCCGTTCAAAAGGTCTCCCAGCGGGATTGTTACCACAAGAAGTTGATTCTTACTCTCTTTACGATGAGGGCCATCTCGAGGTTTTCCTCGCGGCACCGTGTCTCGCCAAATATGAGTCAAAAGTTGTTCTTCAAATCTGTCGTGAGAGCAAATATGAGTTATGGGAGTCTCGTTGGAGTAGAAGGATTCTCGCAAGAAGAGATCTTCCTGTGGTTACTTGTCAAAAATATCGTCGTCAAGAATCCTAAGTCCGGCGTCATTTTGTTTGATATCGGTATTGCTTTTAAACATCTCTCCTTCTCTCTCTTCGAAGATCCTCCTAAATGTAAACCTCAAGGTACCACCAAAATTTTATAAGATTTAACTAAATATACTACATTAAATTTTTTACCTAATTAAATTAGGCCTAGTTTATATGATCCTTATATGAATCAAGTGCTGATATGTCCCTCTCAAGAGAAAAAAAAAAAAAAAATCTAAATACTCTTCCTTTAATCTACATACCCCTCATTTATTCTCCAACAAATCCTTTTCATTTTTACCCCTCCTTTTTTTTTTTTTAATATTTTAAATCTAACAACATATTAAATTATATTTTATTTTTCATCCAAATATTAAGAACCAAATTTGAAAGAAAAAAAAAAATTGCTCCTCTTCTATGTTTCTCACCATGAGAAAACAGAGTTTTTTTTTTGTCTTTTTCATTTTTTTGTTTCTTTCTCTTTTACTCATTTTCACACCATTGAAACCTCCTAAAGGGAAGAATGCAAACTGGTTATCTTACTCCTTGCACCATAGGAACATTTCAAAAACTTTTTTCAAATTTTGAGATTTTTATATAGATTTCAAAATACGTTTGTTTTGTATGATTATCTGAATACAAACTCAGTTTCTAAGTTTATTAGAGTGCTGTGATGATTTTTGTGATTAATTACCACTTCAATTGTACTAAACTGTACGTGATTTGAAATTGCAGAAGTACAACTAGGTACAACTTTGTACTACTGATCCTACTGGTAAAACTAGATATTACTGAGACTTACTGGTCTTACGAGTACGATTAGATACTACTGAGAATCATAGGTATTACTGAAACAACTAGGTATTATTGAGAAATGTAATATTAATGAGACAAAAGGTACAAGTAGAACAAACTATAATTATATACCAACGACATTTGTTATTATTTTTCAAGAGAAAATGAATTAAACTAGTGCACAATTATATTTTATGATAATGGAGGATGTTATTCAAAGGAAGGTGATTACTTAAGATGGAGGTCGACAGGAGATGAAATTCACACTTTAGTGATGCAAAAAATGATGGAGGCCACTTATTCGGGGTTGGTTGATGAAATTGGCAGGAAGATTAGGAATTTAGTGGAGGTGATGATATGATAACTCTTTACACGGGTGAACCATCAGAACACCATGAGGTGCATGAGAATGTTTTAATTACTGATTATGAAGAACTTCTTAATGAGGATAACTTTGGTACGCATGAAGATGACGATGCACAATTCGTTGTAAAAGGAGATGACCACGTAGACATGCATGGGAAGATAGTTTAAATATAAGTTTAGGTCAAGAATTTGGAAGCAACGAGAAAATGAGAGATTTAGTTCAAAAAGCTTCACATAAATTTTGTTTTTGAGTATGAAGTAAAGAAATCGGATCCATGGCGTTATGTGGTCAAATGTGTGGAAGCAAAAGCTGGTTGCAAGTGGTCTTTACGAGCTATAAAGCTTTCAGATTCATATCGCTGGTTGATAAGAACTTACAAATAAATGCACATATGCTTTCTTGTGTGTTCTGTCTAGTACAACTAGGAAAAATTAGGTCTAACTGTGTGAAATATTTTGTGACTTTTTCGCGTGGGTTTCTCTATCTGGTACAACTAATAACTACTGGGTATAACCGTGTGAAAGATGTTGTGACTTTTTTCTTGTGGGTACTCTCTCTTGTACGATTATGAGTTACTGGATATAATTGTGTGAAAGATTTAGTGACTTGTTTTGTGTGTTCTTCGTCCGGTACAACAAGGAACTATTGAGTATAACTATGTGATTTTTGTGAGATTTTTTTTTTACTTTATGTGTAATTATTTGTTAGCAATTGACTTGTTGGTTCGTTTTTGTGTTTTTTACTTGGAGTACAACTTGTTACCCATGATTATTATAAATTTTTCTTTTGGACTAATACATCTTTTGTTATCTAAAACTACCTTATACTTATGGTTAATATATGAAATGAAGCCACATTGAGTATAACAATGTGTTTTATACATGTTACACTACAAGAAAACACGCCATTTGCGAGGAAAATTTGCGACGCTGGATTT
>OVAP01005611.1:0-12827 GCA_900406295.1 Aurinia saxatilis | reverse complement strand
ACCACAAATATTTTTTTGTCTAAGTGACTCTCGATGATTATTCTGTTTTTTTGGGCAAGAATCTGAAGATTATTCTAAGTGTTTTAATTTGCCTTTAAACACTAATTGTTTTGCCTCCCATCACTAAAATGTTTTGCCTCCAAACACTAAGTGTTTTGCCTCCCAAATGACTTTACAGAGCTATAACGGTGATTTTTGGCTTCCCGCTTAATGAAAATCTTTCCCAACACTAATGTAATGCTACGGTAGAGTTGGCATTCGATAATGACACTTTTAGTAGCAGTTAATGAATTAATGCTACAATGATATGCTACCAATGCCCAAATTTCTTGTAGTGGACCAAACTATTATGATCTCTGAGCATCCACGCTCCACCGACATGGGGAGAGTCGTTACCCCAATTTACGTGTACATTACACTGGACTAAAACAGGCGAAATCAGGAGCCCATGAGAGTTCTGCCGCTTTTACTTGTATGCTGGGTGGGAGCAGAGATGTTCACAGAGATGTTCACAGAGGTGTGAGCCTGAAACCAAAGTTCGACTTCTATGAAAGTATCGCTGACCATATTGTATTGATCTTTTTGATGTTGCGCATATAATATTTGATTTTGGTTCTTCCAAACCATCCATAATTACCATGGTATTGCTCGTCGAGTTGCTTCCGGTTGCAGAAAGTTAGACTTTAATTTGAACATGTACTCAACATTGTGCTCAAGCGAGGAAGAAAGCCATTGCAAGGGAGAGGTATTCCAGCAAACTCCAGGAGGTGAGACGCCATTTTGCACTTAAAAATAACATGAGAGATTGTTTCCTGATGATGACGACATAAGGGGCACAAAGGGTTAACCGAAAATGCACGTCATAGGAAGAGCTTTATCTTGGGTTCTGTCTCGAGATTCCAAACTTGAGATTTTGCTGCAATATTCCGCTTCTGAGCTGCAGTTTCCAGTGGTAAAACCACCGATTTGTTTGCATCTACATACCACTTTTCATTGTGTATGACCCAGACTTTCTGTGAGCCCAAATAAGTCTATCATCAGTATATCCAATAGTCATATGTCTGATTTTTGTAATAAACTCTCGGTAGGGATAAGGCTCCAAGCTTCTCAATATCACACTCTTTGTTTGATGTGATCAGCGAAGAGACTTTAAGATTAAGATTCATCATGGTCTCCTTGTTGTAAGGCCTCCGGAGGTTCACCATCTATGACCCAACGATCATCCATACTCTTGTTGAATGTCCATTACCAATGCTATGAATCAAACCCTTTGTAAGCAATTCCCGCCCATGAAGCACACTCCACCAACAAAAAGATTGTCTATAGCTAGCCTATTGTGGAGAAGAGGTCGAGAGCCATGCGTCTGGCCATATTAATGTTGCTTTGTCATTACCAATATTCTTCCCAATACTTTGTTTCTGGATATTTCGTCCCACCAGAATGCCTCGCCATCCGTGTGAGATAGATTGAGTACCTTGAACCTCGAGGAAGCTCGTGGGGTTTTAGTATTTCCCAAAGAGAATGCGGGATTGTAGACATTTTGGATTCTCTGTAAGTCTCCAGCTTAATTTTGCTAGCATAACATCATTACTCGCTTCAATATCACGGAAACTAAGTCCTCCATCCTTGGTGGTGTAAGCTTGTCCCACATGCAACCCAACTAATTTTTTGCTTACCCGGAGATGATTTTCACCAAAATCGGACAAGAGCCGATTGTCTGCGCTTGCATAAGGACAAGGGAAGCTTAAAGCATGTCATGGTGTAATTGGGTATTGCTGAAACCGATTTGAGAAGGGTTTGCTTGCCTGCTCAGGATAAGAAGCGTGTAGACCATCTAATACCTTTTTGCTTGATACGATCGACGATGCTTGTGAATAAATCACGCTTCAGTCGTCCAAAATGTTTCGGTAAGCCTAGATATTTAACCTTGCCTTCTTTATCAATCTTCAACATTCTCTCTGCTGTCATTTTTGTTGATGCGGGCATTTTCGAGGAAAACGTAATCGCAGATTTTTATAATAATAAGTTGGTCGGATAAGGCCTCATAGGTCCGAATTATCGTTAGAAGAGCGTTACAGCTACGTTCATCCAATTTGCAGAAAAACATGGTGTCCTCTGCAAATAAGAGATGATTAACTCATGGGCTACCATGAGATACTCGGATACCCGGTAGAGCTCCACATTCATGTGCCTTCCGGCATAAACCAGAAAGTACCTCGCTGCAAATGATAAAAATATAAGGGGATAGCGGGTCTACTTGTCGTATGCCGCGAGAAGGGATGACTTGGCCTTGGGGAGAACCATTTATCAAGAATGAATATCTAACCGTGATGATGCATTGCATGATCCAATTCACCCAAGTGGGGTTAAAACCAAAGCGGGTAAGCACATCTCGTATGAAAGTCCACTCAAGGCGATCATATGATTTTGTCATATCGGGTTTCACGGTCATAGAACAGTATTTCTTAGCGCCTGAAGTGCGAAGAAATGTAGAGTTTCATGAGTACAAGAGATTATCCGAGATAACCCTCCCTTTAACAAATGCAGAGTGGTTCTCCGAAATAATCTCGGAATAAATTGACTGGAGGCGTGTTATCATAATCTTTACGATAATTTTATAGTACATACTACGTAAAACAATGGATCTATAATCTAAAACTTTCTTTGGGACTGCGATTTTTGAGAAAAATCATTGTCATAACTCATAAGCTTCATTAAAACTCGTAAACTTACGGTAAGAACTTCAACTAAGAAATGACATATATAGTAAGTATGAATGAAGGGTTAATTATAAAAGTAACAGAAAAAGAGTTTAGTTTTTTAAACCATGAATCATTTTAACGTAGTAATAATACTGTGGCACCCTTAACGTAGTAATAATACTTTGGCATCTCATCAAGTGGGGTTAAAACCAAAGCGGGTAACCAAACCATGAATCATTTTAACCTAATCCCTTGAATAACACATCCGGTTAGGTTAAATCCATGAATCATTTTAACCTAATCCCTTGAATAACACATCCGGTTAGGTTAAATACTTTTTAGATGAAACGTAGAATTATAAATATATATGATATTTTACAAAATTTCCAAAGTTATGTCACCCACACATTCACGCAATTTCCATTTCGCACCCTTGACGGTGGAAAAATAACGGGCAGGTGCCTTTTTTTTTTCTTTTTGTCAAGAGTGCCTTTTAAATCCACTATGACCCAATAAACCAACTCCAATTGGACCATCATCTTTTCTATAAATAAAAGAAAAAAGATTTAGACGATCATTTTGTTTTACATTGCCGACCTAAAAAAAACAAATAAACAAAACTTGGACCATCACTTTTTTTTGCATTCTTCTGATCTTAAACTCTGGAAGTGAATAAAGGTGGATATCATAGCCGTGTGCCACACACAAGAACAAAAAACTAAAGGAATACTAAAAGGCCACATTGTTTAAAAGCTTAGGTTATACCACTTAGAGATCTTATTTATTAATATTTTTGTTTGCGAAATCTAAATTTATAGGTGATAAATTTACTAAAACTAGACACCATCAAACTTCAGATCAAATTCCAATATTTATATTACGAGAACCTGTAAGAAATGCTCATTTTAATATGTCTCCTTTATAAATACTCTTTTCTTTTTTTCAAAAATACCTTTTTTATATTTAGGGTGATTTAAGATTTAATTTAGGGTTTAAATATTGTAGGGTTAGAGTTTAGGGCTTTACTATATTTGGATTTATGTTTAAGATATTCGGTATTTGAGAAGTTTTGGATTTATTAAGGATTAAAACTTCTTTTAGGGTTTAAAATTTCAGGATTTAGGGTTTTAACCCTAAACCCTAGATTCTAAATCCTACAACCCTATAAAACATTATTAAAAATGGTAATTTTGATTGAAACTAATATATTTCTCAAAAATAGCCGAAAAATAGAGGTATTTATAAAAAAAAAGTAAACTAAAAGAGGTATTTTGGAATTTTCCCCTTATATTATATAGGAATTTGATTAATAGATTAATTGATTGTTGTCCAATGATGACAAGAAAAAAAAAAGAAAAAAAAAGAAGAGATTGGATAATTTGGTTATCATACATTTCCAAACAAAACAAAAAATTGGTTTGAAAATACCTTTATGTGAACATAATGAACCATTTAACAGAAAATTGTATTTTAACTTGTGCTACAATTTTCATTATCACTGAACTTTGTTTAGAAAAATATTTTATTTTTATTACCACATATAAGCCTCTATGATATTTAGGTACGACACTAACTGAAATTATAGTATTTAATGCATATTGGCGATGTGGATCAGTCGGCTCCCCCAATCCAACTAAGAAGAACCATCACTAGTAGTACGATAATATCGACTATGTTTGATTCAATATTATTTATAAGTCTAAATGGGAATTAAAATAACGTAATTTTTAGTGTTTACGATGTTAGAATTAAACCCTAATCCAATTAAAGTGTAAACAATTCTTGTACAGTGCCAAGAAAAAAAAACTAAACCCTAATCCAATTAAAGTGTAAACGATTCATGTATAGTGCACAATGTTTTCTGATATCTTTTTAAGCATAAAATGATGATATAATTATAGGAAATTTTTATACTCCTTTGGTACTCCTTTTCAAAAAATACTACTTTTATAATTTTTTCAAAACTACTACTATTTATAAAAACTATTTTTTTTATCACAATTGACAAATGTTTTTGGATTTATGTTTTAAGGACTTAATGTTTGGTAAAATTAGGGTTTTGGATTGATTTAAGGTTTTTAAACTCTGAACCCTAGATTCTAAACCATTTTGAAATTTACTTTTTGCCCATTGTATTTTTTAAAACTGGTACATAAAAAGTGGTATTTTTAAAATTCACCCTATAAATATGCTTTAAATAAATATAAAAATATCCAAACAATATTTTTAAAAACATTAATAAAATTATGTATTTTAAGCTTATTAATAGAGAAAAATGAATTAACATTTACCATTTTCCTTTAGATGATAAAAAATCCCTATATTTAAAGAGATCTTACTTTGATAACCCAAAAATGTTGTATATGTATCAGATATCTCTTTTTCTTATTTATCACTTCTTAATATATTTTCTAATATAATAAAAGAAAATAAAGAATATAAAGCTAATAAATATTATTTTGGCAGTAATTTTAGGGTACAGAAGGGACACAAATTTTTTCTATCTGTTTTATATAACCAAGATTCTGACCTCTATGGTATGCGAAGGCACCGTTGACTGCCTCGCCTTTGCTTATGTGGTAAACTTTCTCCTCTTTATATTCACTCTCATCATTTATTTTAAAATTTGATTTAGTGTAGTTAACAATAAAATATATTTCATATTTATATCATTTACTTCATTTCATTGACATTTTTAGGCAGAAAATATTCATGGGAGAACAAGAATATCAGCTTTTAGTATTTTAGCTGGTATTAAAACAATCTCTGGACTTTGTGGAACATTAGTTGCTCGTTTTCTACCGATAAAATCGATTTTTCAGGTACTGTACGTGCGATCATGAATTATAATCAAAATTCTCATGTGATCCAAAATTTAAACAATCAGTATTAGGTTTTAGGAAAATACAAAGGGAAAATTTTGTGGATTTGTCAGGTTTCTGCTATATCATTTCTCGTTGGCTTGGTGTATATGAGATTTTTTCTAAAGGAAAGGCTAAACGATGCTGAAGATGGCGATTATCATCGTCAAGAGGATCATGATAGTAACGATGTCACGATGTTAGCAGAGCCCATTCTGAAAGACACAACCATTAAGACATGTGTCTTTAACAAGAAGCATTCTTCACTTAAAGATATGCTAAGCTTGATGAAGACTAGGTATATATATCCATGTATGTCTATAGTTATGTACATAAAACTTCTATTTGATGAAAATGGGTTTTATATATATAATGCAGTACCATATTCGTTCAAGTATTGGTTGTTACATTCTTCTCCAGTTTCTCAGAGGGTGGAATGGAGTCGGCTTTCTTGGTATAGCTCGTTTATATATAATCTTTCTTTTCACAAATTGATTTTCCTTTTTAATGAAACAATACGTTTGGTTATTTTTAACTATGCAGTATTTTCTCAAAGCACGCTTTGGATTTGACAAGAACCAGTTTGCTGATCTCATGCTGTTGATAACCATCACTGGGTCTATCTCTCAAGTAATTAAATTACAAGTGAAAATTAGTACTGAATAAACGTCGATAATATATGAATAATTTTTGTACATTATGTGTTGCTAAATATTGTCCTCAGCTGTTTGTGCTGCCAAGATTTGCTTCTGCCATCGGAGAACGCAAGCTTTTATCAACGGGGCTTTTAATGGAATTCATAAATGTAAGGATATTCTTATTTTCACAATTAGTATCCTAAAGAATCAATCTTGGTATATAGAGGTAATGAAATGAGGTGTGTTTGTGACGCAGATGGCCATTGTCAGCATTTCATGGGCAGCATGGGTGAGTCGTCGGCCCAAACTAGAGACGAGTCATGTTCCATCTCAATATGATTTTTTCTTTTCCCAATTTTGCAGGTTCCTTATCTTACGACTGTGTTTGTACCTGGAATAATTCTTGTGATGCCATCAGTAAGACTTTTGACATCACAATTAGTCCTTGACAGTTGTGCCTTTTTTGTACTTAATTAAGTTTGAACATTTTTGGTTAATCAGGTATGTGGTATTGCTTCAAGACAAGTTGGAGCCGGTGAACAGGTACAGCCTACTATATATCTTGTTCTAAATTATGAATGTTTGCTTCCGGTATCAGTATCTACAAAAATAAACAAGACTTGCAGTATATAACACAAAAATGTACAACGTACTAATGTTTGAATTGGTGAAGGGGAAGGTGCAGGGATGCATATCTGGAGTGAAGTCCTTTGGCAAAGTTGTGGCACCATTTGTATTCAGTCCGTTGACAGGTTCGTGGAGCCGTAAGAACACCTTTTTATTATTTTCTTGATAATTTTTTCTTTTGTTTTTTGACAAATCGGTTTTATGTATATATATATTTGTAGCATTGTTCCTCTCCAAAGATGCACCGTTCTATTTCCCTGGATTCAGCCTTTTGTGCATTGCCTTGCCCTCGGTATAGCTATATCTCGTGCTTTAGTAATTCTTTTTTTTTTTTAATTTGTTATAGATGATAATGATGAACCAAGCTGGTTTGCGTGCACAGTTGATTGGTTTCTTGCAGAGTCTAATGATAAAAGATGTTCCTGCTCAACGTTTGAGCAAAGCAATCAGCAACCCCTCAGGGGAGGAAGTGTCACAGAGTGTGTAATTAAGTATAATAGAGAAGTGTATCAAACTGTCAATATGTGTATTATATGAAGTAGAAAAGTGGAGGTGACAAACGGTAATGTAAAGAAAAGGTTTAAGAGATGACAAGAAGAAGACATGGTCTTTTCTTTTTATCACACAAAAACGTAGTCTGTTTGGGTCAAAACCCATCTGCTCATTTAAATCCAAAATAGCCGTATCTCTTAACGGGGGACAAGACAACCCTTGATTCAATATTGCATCTTTATCAACAATCCTCTCACTCGTTTCTTCGAACAACTTGTTTGAGTAAGAAATTTCAAAAACACAATATCTTCTCTAAAACATAATTTTTTTTTTCTGCTTTCCCCTTCATAAATATATACAACATTCTCGTTTCTAAAACACAATGTGCGCTCTCTCTTTCACTTTAAATAACACCATCAACACTAAAAAAAAAGGATTACCCACTTTTTCAGTAAGCTAATTATCATGCGTGTAGAATTCGGTACAAACTGAAGTCGGGTCGAACTCAACCCGGGAGAAAAGACGCGGATGTTTAAATGAGTTAAACCGAGCTTCAATAACCGAAGGAATTTGTGCTGGTCTAAGCCAAACCGGGACGAGGTTATTAAGCATCGAAGACGCAGTCGTTTTGATCATCACCTTCTACTTTACTCTTTCCTAGAGAAGCTCGAAGAGGAATTCTGTTGAGGATTCGGTTACAGAGTTAGTTAGAGGGTTAGATAAGAAGAGAGTGAGCTAAGTGATATATAAATCGTCTCATTGTTTAATCACTTAGTCTAGAGTACAATTTTATCTTGTAATCGTAAAACAGAGAGAAAGAGTGAGTCACGGTGGTTGTTATCGGAGAAGAGAAGATTCCGATCACCGGAGCTCTCAAATACTAGTGGATTCCAATTAAACTTCGGCCAGACGTAGGAAGTGGTGAGAAATCGTCCAGGCTTTTGCCCCTGAACTGGATAACAGTCTTTGTGTTCTTACTTTCTCGCTTTTACATTCATTCTTCTTTGCAACCACAAATCGAAACAATCGTACAAATTCGTGCTAAAATCCGAGATCATTTGGTAAAAAACGCAACAATACGATATTTAAAACCTCTATGCTGTATCTAATAAAACCAACCATCACTCTGTAGCAGGGTCTTGTTGTGACCAGCCAGATGGAACTCTACCCGAGACAAGCGTGGGCATGGTTTTAACATTGACGTCAAGAGCGTGTTGAATGTCGAGTTCCACCAGGAGTTTAATCACTTCTTCCACCAACAAGGCTCTTCTTGTGAATCTCTCTCCCATATTTTGGTGGTTAATCTTGTGACAAGGCCATATTGCTAGCCTCACCATGTTTAAATTTTCAATATCCTTCACAATAATGTCGGCTTTTGGGTACCAATACTCTGGCTTGTTGTCGATGTAGCTGCGGTTTCAATCATCATTAGCATGCTGTCCTGTTCTATTAAAGCATTACAACAAATGGGTTTTCTGTTTCGTACCTCGATATTTTCTGTTTGATTACAGCAATCTTTTCGGGAGGAGTGTTAATATGGACACAGCACTGAACTTCCTCTCCCATGTCCGGACTACGGTGGTAGTTGTGGATTGCTTTTGTCCACAGAAGAATATTCGGATACACAACCTTCAGATTGTCGGACCTCAAGAACACTGTCGTAAGAATGTTCATTTCCTCCACCACCATCTGCATTTTCATCATTTTTATTTCTTTAGCGTATGAGATTCTCTTAAATAGACTCAACATTTTAGTTTTCATACCTCTACAGAATCGATTACCACCCTATCGCCGACATCGTAAGGGTGAATGATGAAGAGGAAGATGATTGACTCGAACACGGTCTTGAGTGAGTTCCCAAACATGAAGGCCAGGAGAACAACTTGTGAAGTTAAGAAGAGAAGATTCTTAGAAGTGGCAATCTCAAGAAGGATTAGCCACATGACTGCAATAACAATGGCAGTGAGAAAACTAATCATGGAGTGGAGTTTATTCACTGCTGTTTTCGTGTCGTTGAGTGTCAATGCAAGCGCTCTTCGCTCTCTAAAAGCATTCACCTAATCCACCGAAATCAAAAGTAAAGTAAAATATACATATAATCTGACGAACAAAACGTATTCTCATGCACAGAAATTACCAGCCAGTTCTTCAAGGCTGATTTGGTAATCTTTTTGGTCACTAATGCACCTTCAAAGAGACTCATTGTCTTCATCGCCTCCTCTGCTCTCAAATATCTCATCAAATCCTCTACGTAAATGCTCCTTTTGTTCATTTAAAGAACCATTTACAAGTAAATATGGGTTTACTTGTTTCTAAGAAAGAAACTGCTAAAAAATTTGTGGACTCACTTTGTGCCAGGTTGAGCTACGTTCTTGAAAACCTTCCTTGCAGCTGCTTTAGCTTCTTTTTCGCTCCGGATCTGTCTAGTGGATTCATCTTCAGATGTGTTTTGAAGCGCTTGCTCGTCTAACGTAGTCAGTGATACATTTCTTACAATCTTCATGAGCCTCTTCATGTTCCAAGCTGAAACATTCTTTTGGTTCATCCTGTGCAAATTTTCCATTGTAATTCCGTTATCAGCTCCCGTCTTTGGGATGATTGGAGAGAGCTTGACGCTGGTCATCACACTCCCGCTCTTTTCTGGTGCAAACGCAGCTGAACAGAGACCAGGTGATAAATCAGCACATGCTTTTTGCATCTTAAAGACCTCTTCTTGCGCTCGCTCTTCCTCTTCCTCGATTCGGCTCAGCTCAAGCATTGGAGGTCCAGATAATGTCTCGATCAAGTAATGATGAAACAAAGCTTCTTGAATCCTATCGAAGTAGGTGCTAACATGGAATGAAGAGGCTAAAACTTTGACTACCAAGATCTTGATCAACCACAAGATGGTGCTCAGCAAGAAACAAACCAATATTTTGGTCACAAAAAGAAGAGCCTTGCTCTGCGTTTCCCTTTCTACTTTCTTGTCGAACAAGAAATGCCACGCGAGAAGAACCAACCCGAGCCAGAGACAGTTCTGAACAGCCGTTTTGATACCGTACACAAAGTAAAGAACCCGCTTCCTCAAAAGGAAATTTCTTTCAATGAAAAAGACAATTATTCGGATTCCAAATCCCGAGACCAACCTCCCACAAATAAGAACCAGCAAGAGAATTTCCCATTTCCACAAGTGAAGGCTCCAAACGGTCACGTCTTTCCAGGAGTGAATTGACAGACTCAATGCTAATGCAGCTATGATAGCGATCAAGCTCAGCCATTGAAGCAGAGTTATCGCGTCCATTTTCGACTTTCTATACTCCTCTGGAACATCTTCTTCGGCCAATGAATCATCCTCTTCTTCAACTTCTGATTGTCTCGTAAGTAAACCGGATCTCAACTGATCTGATGTTCCTATCCAACTCGAGTACTGTTGTTCCTCTTCATGGGGCGGATCAAGCAGCCTAGATCTTGCCTTGGCCCTTGAGACAAGCTCTGTTTTCCTCATTGATGAGCATCTCACAACTACCTCGTCATCCTGATCCTGCTGGTCTAAATTCATCCGCATTGTGGCCGAGGAAAAAGAAGTGGAAGACGTACCAGAACGAACTGAACCGGACAAGTGGTTGTTGGTACCTGAGGAACTGTTGATTTTGAAACAGACTCTCATTTCTTTGGACCCGTCTAGTCCCGAGGCAGGTGTGTTGTTGTTGTTGTTGTTGCTGATTTCCTCCTCATCCACATCGAGCGTGATCTCCTCATGGCATTGCGGGAAATCGAAACTCCCACTTTTTCGGCTTCTTAGCGATTGATCATCGGTTTCAGTGTCTTGCCAGAACTTGTACCTGGAATCTTGGTCCATGGCTGCTTTCTTGCCGTCCAAGCTAGAAACAGAGATCCAGGTTTTGGCGATGTGGTTTATCTGATCTTCGTCATCACGCATCGGAATTATCTTCTTCTTCTTGTTCTCGCTTTTATCTTTGGTGCTTGTAATCTGTTTGTACGAGCTATGGGAGTTAAAGGCTTTTCGAAAATCCATGGGAAAATCAAAACAAAACAAGAATGAAAGAGAAAGAGAGACAAAAATTCATAATGTTTTGGTGCTTTGTGAATCTGTGATGCATTGCACACAAAAGCTTTTACGTTAAAGTTGAGAAGAAGAGTTACGAGTTTAGTTCTTTGTTGTCCTCTGTTACTCAACTTACTAACAATTGTTATCTGGTTTAGGAGTTTTTAAACCTCCCTTAGTTGGATTAAGTCTTAATATAGCATTTAATTCTCGTTTTGATAAACGATCACTAAATTTAATAAATGTTTGCTCATGTCAAGTTCTAATTTTTGTTTTAATGATTTTCGTTATTAGGGTGGGCACATTTAATAACATTAAGACCAAACACAAACTTAACACTTCTCCTAGTAATTTTGTCCGTGCCGGCCTGAAACGAACCAACTTTGTTCGTTTCTACAGCAGCTTGGTTGGACCGAAACTATAAAATGTGTGCCATTTCAAGTATGTAACGACTCTCCTATGTGGTTGAGGGTCAAAACCCAGGGTTACATGTCTATAGCAACATGAACTGATCGATCTCATGACTCAAAAAATGCCATCAAGAAGATTATAAGGCAAAAACTTGTTCTATAATGCTTCGAATTAAATCAGATGGTAGCAAAATCAACACAATCTCGTCTTCTTGTGGCGCTCTTGATTCTCTCTCTCCGAATGTGTTCAATGGATAGATGAGATTAGGCTTAAATGTGTAATTAGTCTAGAGATGATAATACTAAAAGCATTAGATGCTTAATCTGATTGGTGTATAATTACTGGGGTATCAAAAACCAAATGATGAAACAATGAATCTGGATCAATGGCTCGAATAATCTCTATTGAGCAAAAAAGTTCCCAAATATTCTTCTAGTAAGACCGAACCAACAAAACTGTGTACCAAACCCGGATTCGTATCGGTTTCTCAATAACCGTCTCAAACCGCTCAATAACCGTCTCAAAACCAACAATCCCTAATCCAAATTTCCCCCCAAATCCTTCCTCTCGCGATTGTCTTCATACTTCATACATATTGGGAATCCTACATACTGCCTCTCCTCTCTTTCGATCCCCACAGTATCGCCGAAACAAAACCCGACCAATCTCTCACTCGAATCCCTCTCACTCTCAATCGGAATCCTTGTGAATCGGGTCACTATGGCTAGAACGATGATGAGGAAAGGACGTCGAGGTCGTACTGTGGACAAAACCACGGGAGAGGAGGAGAAGATTCCTCGAGGACTCCGTGACGAGGAGAGTCCTCCACCACCGCCACCCACGAACGCCGAAAATGCAGAGGAAGAAGACGGCGACGGCGGTGATAATCCCTCAGAAGACGGCGAAGGCGGTGATAATCCCTCAGAAGACGGCGACGGCGGTGATAATCCCTCAGAAGATGATGTTTCAGAGGCTTTGAGAGAAGAAGGTACTGATGAGGAAGAGGAAGAAGATGATGAAGGAGAAGATGAAATTGTAAGTGAATTGTGAA